>JAOWBW010000363.1:217529-409567 GCA_026119855.1 Campanula takesimana | reverse complement strand
AAACATACTTTATTTATAGAATCCTTCATTTTTATTTTTATTTTTATTTTTATTTTTGCAAAATATGTGGCTCGATTTTCTTCACCGAGATATACTGCTACAATCACATTTCTTATCTTTAGCCCATATCTTAAAATTCAACTAACTGAATAATTATAATTTCCTAATATTTTAATTTAAGATATCCATTATCTTTAGCCTACTAAAATTAAATAATCATGTTTTCGTAATTTAAGCTCAGAAAATATTTGATTTAAAAAAAAAATCAGTTTTAAAAAACTAAATCATTTCCTGAAATAAGCATTATATACATTTGCCTATAGAATAATGCCACGTGGATTTCCACGTCATAATTCCATGTGGCTTAATGAGAAGGCTTGAAATGTTTTTTGTCGCGCCCCGACCCGTGGTCCTACTTGGCCCCACGTCCGGGACACGCACGGAAGACGTCATAAAACATTTTTAAGAAATTTTTTCGAAATATACTTTCATAAAAGGTCTTACATAACCAAACAACATTTACTAAACGTGACTACTAGTCACAAAACAACTTTCACAAACAAGTTCTAAGCCACTTGGCTACACACTTCACTTACTTATTTACAACACGAACATCTACCAAAAGAGTTGATACAAACCAAGTCACGGGTACACTACCCAAAAAGGTATTACATTTACATAATGTATCCTTTACTTACACAAACTTTCCCAAAATATCTTACCCAAAGATCTCCTCGACGTCCTCCCTGTGTGTGTGAACTATCCCCTGGGCTCCTTCTTATCTAAAACAGTAAACAAATAAAGGGTGAGAATAAATCTCAGTAAGTTACTAAAATGCAACTACATTACATGCTCATATGATAAACATAAAGGAATAATGCCACAAATGATCATATAGCACATAGCACATAACATGAGAGGCTCCCTATCGCCAACCGTCCCATACCGGTTGGAAATAACGACCAACTCATCATACAACACATAAAGCGGAAATAAACACTCATACGTGGATACTGAGCCAAGGTTCTCAAACCAAACGATAGCCATCTGAGAGGCATCAACTGAGCAGCATCGAAGAGCTGAAACGGGTTCCGGAACCAAACCACAACAACAACAACGGGGGGAAAATGACACAAAGTCATAACCCAAAGTGCCCAACCTTTGGCCTAAGGAAGGGGGTTAAAAAATGGGAAACCAATGATAGGAGCCTTATAATGTACTTGGCTCGGAGACCATTATAATCCCTATCACTGCCCAACACACACAAAAGTACCAGCTGGATTTTAGACACAAACCGAAGCAAAGAAAACTTGCTTAAACAACAAACGGGGTATGATTCCAAAGTAGGGAACCACACAAGCTCATATTAGAGAAGTAACACGTTTTCATAATAGTATGCACCATATTGACATTAAGTCATCACACAAACCATCCAAACCATCACATTAATCCAACTTGATCACAAAAGACCAACTCTACCATAATGAACCATGGATACTCATTTTGGTACTAATCACCTACTGGATTTACGTACTATAAAAATCAAAACCCCACTCAATAACTAACCCATCGTGTAGTACTCGAGAAGAGCTTTCCAACGATAGTTTACACGACTAAAACGGAGTCCGGATGAAGAAGTTATGACCTCCGGAAGATTTTACGTAAAAATACACAAGTTCAGACTTTGGGCCCTTACACGACTCGTGTACCACTACACGACTCGTGTAAGAACTTTTACACAAGTCGTGTAACAGTACACGACTCGTGTAGAAAAACACCCCTTCAGAATCTCTCCTTACACGACTCGTGTACCCCTACACGAGTCGTGTAATCAGCCCAGAAATCTCATTTTGACTGAAAACAAAATACTCCCTTCATCTCACCAACCCAAAACACTAACCTTATCAACCCTCAACATTTTCAACCCTTACAAAGGCTACAAATTCAGCCCAAACACCATACAAACACCAACTTCTATACCCTTCCTAATACTAACAAGCTATATACAAGTTTTTACTACTCCCTCTGTCCCAAATTTACAAGTATATTAAAAGTATACTAAAACATCATTTTATAACATATAAAGCATATAAACATGTTTATGACCAATTTAACATTTAAAGGGGGATTAGTAACTTACCTATATTCCGGAAAAGATGTCAAGAAAAATAAGATGGATCGTAGATATGATCTAATCAACACCCTGAACATTTATATATTTTTAGATTTGGAAATGGAGTAGTAAATTAAAAGAAGGAAAATAAATAACAAAACCTTACCTAGACAACAATGGAGCTCTTTCCAGGAAACCAAATTGGGAAAATGAAATGGTGAGTGTATGAAGAAACGCATGGAGAGGGAGGGGGGGGGGTGACAAGGATGGTTTTCATTTTCAATTTTTACAAATACATCATCCAATTTTCCCTTTTTGAAGTTAAGCCCCTAAAATAAATTTCTACAAAGGACCCTAAGGTTTCAACTAACACAATTAACTTCCTAAACAACTATTACTACTAACACTTTAACTAACTCAAATAGTCAAATAAGATGTGCAACTCATATAAGATGATGCAACACATAAAATGCACACCAAATTTTAAATAAAAATTATCAAAAATATAAAATAAATATTAAAATAAATAAACGGATTTCGGGGTCGTTACACTCACTCCCCCTTAAAGAAAATTCGACCCGAATTTTAGGATTGCTTACCTCAACCCTCAAACAACCAAGGGTACTTCCTCTCGATCTCCTCCCGAAGCTCCCAAGTCGACTCTTCCACGTTATGATTTCTCCACACAACTCGAACAAGGGGAATACTCTTAGTTCGCAACTCTTGAACTTTTGAATCAATAACTTGGACCGGGTGCTCCTCGTAAGACATACTCGGTTCAATATCCTCGGGAACCTCGGACAGACATGAGAAGGATCATACACATATTTCCTAAGCATCGAGACATGAAAAACATTATGGATTTTGTCAAGAGAATGAGGTAACGCAAGACGATACGCCCTATCACCAACTCTACTCAAAATCTCGAATGGGCCAATGTACCTCGGTGCCAGCTTGCCTTTCTTCCCGTACCTTCGAATTCCCACTTTAGGTGAAACCTTCAAAAATACAAAGTCACCCGAATGAAACTCAAGATCTCGCCTCCGATGATCGGCATAGCTTTTCTGTCTACTCTGAGCCGTACTCAACGATCGATCCCGAATAAGTTTAACTTCCTCAACTGACTTGTTCACCATATCAATACCCCAAATTTTTGCTTCTCCCACTTCATCCCAACAAATTGGAGACCGACATTTCCTCCCATACAAAGCTTCATACGGGGCCATCCCAATACTTGACTGAAAACTGTTGTTATAGGCAAATTCTACGAGAGGTAAATGAGAATCCCAAGAATCTGAAAAATCAACTGAGCAAGCTCGCAACATATCCTCGAGAATCTGAATAGTTCTCTCTGACTGCCCATCTGTCTGGGATGAAAAGCTGTACTAAACTTCAACTCTGAACCCAAAGCCTTCTGAAACGCTTGCCAAAACCGAGATGTAAATCTAAGGTCACGGTCAGACACAATACTCACCGGAACACCATGCAATCTCACAATCTCATTTATATACAAAGTCGCAAGCCTTTCCATCGAGTAACTAATCTCAATAGGTAGAAAATGAGAAGACTTGGTCAATCTATCCACGACCACCCAAACTGCATCAAACCTTCTTCGAGTGCGAGGTAATCCCGTCACGAAATCCATAGTAACATGTTCCCATTTCCATTCCGGAATCTCTAACGGTTGAAGTAACCCCGCAGGCCTTTGATGTTCAGCTTTCACTTGTTGACATGTCAAACATTTAGATACATAATCCGCTATCTCTCTCTTCATATTATTCCACCAAAAGTGTTGCTTCAAATTCTGATACATTTTTGTGCTCCCTGGATGAATAGTATACCTCGACTTGTGGCCCTCATCAAGAACTTGGCGTTTAATCTCATCCACGCAAGGCACACATAACCGACCTCTAAAAGTTAACACTCCTTCGGAATTAGAGAGAAATCCTCAAATTTACCATCTTCGATTTTATCCGCTATTTTCACCAACTCCGGATCATCCTTCTGAGCTTTCTTTATTTGTTGAATCAAAACTGGTAATACTTGAATACTCGCAAAAATAGCCCCATGCTTTGACTCACAAGGCTCCCAATCTCGAGCATCCTCTAACATCTTCCATTCACGCACCATCAATGAAGCCATAAAAGATTTCCGGCTAATGGCATCAGCTACCACATTTGCTTTACCCGGATGATACGATATAGTGCAATCATAATCCTTCAATAGCTCCATCCATCTTCTTTGCCTGTTATTCAACTCTTTTTGGGAGAAAAGGTACTTCAAAACTTTGATGATCGGTAAATATCTCAAATTGGCTCCGTACAGATAGTGTTTCCACTTGTGCAACGCAAAAACAATCGCAGCTAATTCCATGTCATGGGTAGGATAATTCTGCTCACTCGGAGTCAACTTTCTTGAAGCATACGCAATCACTCTCCCATTTTGCATTAACACACACCCGAGGCCTTCTTTAGAAGCATCGCTATAAATTACCAAATCATCATTGCCATTAGGAAGCGCAAGGATAGGAGCTGTAGTCAACCTCTTCTTCAACTCTTCAAAGCTAACTTGACACTTGCCATCCCACACATACGGTACATTCTTTCGAGTCAACTGAGTCAACGGAGTAGCAATTTTAGAAAACCCCTCGATAAATCTTCTATAATACCCGGCTAGACCCAAGAAACTTCGAATCTCCGTAACTGATTCAGGCCTCTTCCAATTCACAATAGCTTCAATCTTGGAAGGATCTACGGATATTCCTCTATTGGAAACCACGTGCCCCAGAAAAGACACTTCTTCGAGCCAAAAAGCACACTTACTGAATTTCGCAAACAGTTGCTTCTCACGGAGAACAGATAGAACCATTCGCAAGTGTTGCTCGTGCTCCTCCTTAGACTTGGAATACACAAGAATATCGTCAATAAATACAACCACGAAGGTGTCAAGATAAGGCTTGAAAACCCGATTCATCATATCCATGAAAACAGCCGGAGCATTAGTCAACCCGAAAGGCATAACAAGAAACTCGTAATGACCATACCTACTACGGAAAGCAGTCTTAGAAATATCCTCAGAACGGATCTTTAACTGATGGTACCCACTCCTCAAGTCAAGCTTCGAAAAGACGACTGACCCTTGGAGTTGATCAAACAAGTCATCAATGAGAGGTAGAGGATATTTATTCTTTACAGTTACCTGATTCAGCTTCCTGTAGTCGATGCACAGTCTCAAAGACCCATCTTTCTTCTTGACAAACAATACAGGAGCTCCCCACGGTGACACGCTAGGACGGATGAATCCCCGATCAATTAACTCTTGCAATTGCACCTTCAACTCTTTTAGTTCAGCTGGAGCCATTCTATAAGGTGCTTCAGATATAGGGGTAGTACCTGAATCAAGTCAATACCAAACTCGATTTCTCTATCGGGAGGCATAGAATATTCAGAAGAAAACACATCAGGATACTCTTTAACCACATTCACATCTTCTACTTTAGGAGACTTTTTAGTAGTATCCAAAACACAAGCCAAATAACCCTCACAACCACGGTGCAATAGCCTCCTAGCTTTCACATAAGAAATCATACGAATTCCCGAACCCAAAGAAGTTGCCTCAAAAGTAAACACAGGCACACTAGGGATAGAAAACGCGTAACCACTTTCTTAAAACAATCAACAGAGGCATGATATTTACTTAACCAATCCATACCCAAAATAACATCAAAGTCTTGCAATGGCAAAATAACTAGATCAGCAAGTAAAACATGCTCACTAATATGCACATCACAATCACGCAACACCTTGTCAGCTATCAAACAATTTCCCATAGGAGTCGACACTTCTAGCACATAAGGCAAAGACTCAAAGGAAGAATGCAATCGAGATGCAAAAGACACAGAAACATATGAATGCGATGAGCCGGGGTCTATAAGTGCACGTGCCCTCAAACTGGACATAGAAATTATACCTCCAATTACGGTGGAAGCATCCGAAGCTTGTTGTTGATTGATTGCAAACACACGACCTTGAACCTTTGGTTTTCCTGAGGCATCCCTTTTCTGACCCTGAGACGATCCAACACCACTCCCCGATGGTTGACTCCCCAATCTCGGGCAATTTCTTTGAAAATGGCCAAGTTGTCCACAATTCAAACACTTTCCTTGTTTCTTCCAACACCGCTCCTCACTGTGCCCTTCCCTCTGACAATAATTACAAACCCTCTTGCCTTGACCCCCGGAGAAATTGCTTTGATTTCTAACACTCGGTTGCCCTTGTGGTTGTCCTCTAAATGGGGTTGAAGTCCCTTGTCCTCCACGATTATCATTCCTTTGCGGTTGTGGTCTACCTTGCCTTCCAGCACTTGTTAATTCCACCTTTCTCTTGTGTTCTTCAATGTCGTGCTCCACTTGATAAGCTCGATCAACTGCATCTTGAAACTCTTGTAACTTGTGGACACCAATTGAGTTCGAATCACTGTTTTTAGCCCTTTCACAAACCTTGTTGCTTTCCTCTCCTCCGTTGCAATTAAATGAGTACAATACCTCGATAGCTCCGTGAACTTGGCTGCATACTGAGCCACCGACATTGTATTCTGTTCCAAGCTAAGAAATTCCACTTCCTTCCGGTCTTGATCCACCCTTGGAATAAAATGTTCCTTGAACTTCCTCAGAAAATTTGCCCAAGTATATGGTACATGAGCTTCACTCCAACTAGCCTTCAGTGTTCTCCACCAGTACTCCGCAGCTCCACCCAACTTGTAGGTAGCAAATCTAACTCGATCTTCCTCAGAACATAATAAAACATCAAATATCTTTTCCATGGATTCAATCCATCTCTCAACTTTGGTCACATCTGGTTCACCATCATAGCCAGTTGGTTTCATCTTCAAAAACTGTTCTAGACCATACCTCGGAGGTGCATGCTCTCCTCCTTGTCTCTGATCATGGATGGTTTTCATTGCAGCCTCGAACATCCCTTGGAACATAGCTCGAGCTTCTTCCCTTACATTACCCTGGCCTGCAGTACCAGACTGTTCACCCTCATGTTCCGGCATTTTTACTGAGTACCTGCATAAAACACTCAACGTTACTCACTCCATACTCAACTACCCTCCTAGGTCACTTAGTCATTCTAGACCATCTACAACCTAGCTCTGATACCAACTGTCGCGCCCCGACCCGTGGTCCTACTTGGCCCCACGTCCGGGACACGCACGGAAGACGTCATAAAACATTTTTAAGAAAATTTTTTCGAAATATACTTTCATAAAAAGGTCTTACATAACCAAACAACATTTACTAAACGTGACTACTAGTCACAAAACAACTTTCACAAACAAGTTCTAAGCCACTTGGCTACACACTTCACTTACTTATTTACAACACGAACATCTACCAAAAGAGTTGATACAAACCAAGTCACGGGTACACTACCCAAAAGGTATTACATTTACATAATGTATCCTTTACTTACACAACTTTCCCAAAATATCTTACCCAAAGATCTCCTCGACGTCCTCCCTGTGTGTGTGAACTATCCCCTGGGCTCCTTCTTATCTAAAACAGTAAACAAATAAAGGGTGAGAATAAATCTCAGTAAGTTACTAAAATGCAACTACATTACATGCTCATATGATAAACATAAAGGAATAATGCCACAAATGATCATATAGCACATAGCACATAACATGAGAGGCTCCCTATCGCCAACCGTCCCATACCGGTTGGAAATAACGACCAACTCATCATACAACACATAAAGCGGAAATAAACACTCATACGTGGATACTGAGCCAGGTTCTCAAACCAAACGATAGCCATCTGAGAGGCATCAACTGAGCAGCATCGAAGAGCTGAAACGGGTTCCGGAACCAAACAACAACAACAACAACGGGGGGAAAATGACACAAAGTCATAACCCAAAGTGCCCAACCTTTGGCCTAAGGAAGGGGGTTAAAAATGGGAAACCAATGATAGGAGCCTTATAATGTACTTGGCTCGGAGACCATTATAATCCCTATCACTGCCCAACACACACAAAAGTACCAGCTGGACTTTAGACACAACCGAAGCAAAGAAAACTTGCTTAAACAACAAACGGGTATGATTCCAAAGTAGGGAACCACACAAGCTCATATTAGAGAAGTAAACACGTTTTCATAATAGTATGCACCATATTGACATTAAGTCATCACACAAACCATCCAAACCATCACATTAATCCAACTTGATCACAAAAGACCAACTCTACCATAATGAACCATGGATACTCATTTTGGTACTAATCACCTACTGGATTTACGTACTATAAAAATCAAAACCCCACTCAATAACCAACCCATCGTGTAGTACTCGAGAAGAGATTTCCAACGATAGTTTACACGACTAAAACGGAGTCCGGATGAAGAAGTTATGACCTCCGGAAGATTTTACGTAAAAATACACAAGTTCAGACTTTGGGCCCTTACACGACTCGTGTACCACTACACGACTCGTGTAAGAACTTTTACACAAGTCGTGTAACAGTACACGACTCGTGTAGAAAAACACCCCTTCAGAATCTCTCCTTACACGACTCGTGTACCCCTACACGAGTCGTGTAATCAGCCCAGAAATCTCATTTTGGCTGAAAACAAAATACTCCCTTCATCTCACCAACCCAAAACACTAACCTTATCAACCCTCAACATTTTCAACCCTTACAAAGGCTACAAATTCAGCCCAAACACCATACAAACACCAACTTCTATACCCTTCCTAATACTAACAAGCTATATACAAGTTTTTACTACTCCCTCTGTCCCAAATTTACAAGTATATTAAAAGTATACTAAAACATCATTTTATAACATATAAAGCATATAAACATGTTTATGACCAATTTAACATTTAAAGGGGGATTAGTAACTTACCTATATTCCGGAAAAGATGTCAAGAAAAATAAGATGGATCGGTAGATATGATCTAATCAACACCCTGAACATTTATATATTTTTAGATTTGGAAATGGAGTAGTAAATTAAAAGAAGGAAAATAAATAAGAACAAAACCTTACCTAGACAACAATGGAGCTCTTTCCAGGAAACCAAATTGGGAAAATGAAATGGTGAGTGTATGAAGAAACGCATGGAGAGGGAGGGGGGGGGGTGACAAGGATGGTTTTCATTTTCAATTTTTACAAATACATCATCCAATTTTTCCCTTTTTGAAGTTAAGCCCCTAAAATAAATTTCTACAAAGGACCCTAAGGTTTCAACTAACACAATTAACTTCCTAAACAACTATTACTACTAACACTTTAACTAACTCAAATAGTCAAATAAGATGTGCAACTCATATAAGATGATGCAACACATAAAATGCACACCAAATTTTAAATAAAAATTATCAAAATATAAAATAAATATTAAAATAAATAAACGGATTTCGGGGTCGTTACATTTTTGCTTTTATATATTATATAGATGTGTAGATTTTTACCATTAATTATTAGCTTTAATTTTTTTTCACTAAATAACAAAAAATACAAATTCTCATATAAAAATGAATATGCATGCAAAGTTGACAACATCTACGTCCAAATTAAAGATAACGACTTTTGTCGTCTCGCTCCGACGTTCGATTTGATATGCGGTGCGTTACGCGGTTCATCCGGAGTCAAAAGTTATGACGGTTTCGGCGCACTCGCTGAAATTACTCAAAAACTTCAACGCCTTAGTGTCCGCATCAATTAGTAATTTAAACCATAAAACATACTTTATTTATAGAATCCTTCATTTTTATTTTTATTTTTATTTTTATTTTTGCAAAATATGTGGCTCGATTTTCTTCACCGAGATATACTGCTACATCACATTTCTTATCTTTAGCCCATATCTTAAAATTCAACTAACTGAATAATTATAATTTCTAATATTTTAATTTAAGATATCCATTATCTTTAGCCTACTAAAATTAAATAATCATGTTTTCGTAATTTAAGCTCAGAAAATATTTGATTTTAAAAAAAAAATCAGTTTTAAAAAACTAAATCATTTCCTGAAATAAGCATTATATACATTTGCCTATAGAATAATGCCACGTGGATTTCCACGTCATAATTCCATGTGGCTTAATGAGAAGGCTTGAAATGTTTTTGCTTTTATATATTATATAGATAGATGTGTAGATTTTACCATTAATTATTAGCTTTAATTTTTTTTCACTAAATAACAAAAAATACAAATTCTCATATAAAAATGAATATGCATGCAAAGTTGACAACATCTACGTCCAAATTAAAGATAACGACTTTTGTCCGTCTCGCTCCGACGTTCGATTTGATATGCGGTGCGTTCCGCGGTTCATCCGGAGTCAAAAGTTATGACGGTTTCGGCGCACTCGCTGAAATTACTAAAAAAACTTCAACGCCTTAGTGTCCGCATCAATTAGTAATTTAAACCATAAAACATACTTTATTTATAGAATCCTTCATTTTTATTTTTATTTTATTTTTGCAAAATATGTGGCTCGATTTTCTTCACCGAGATATACTGCTACATCACATTTCTTATCTTTAGCCCATATCTTAAAATTCAACTAACTGAATAATTATAATTTCTAATATTTTAATTTAAGATATCCATTATCTTTAGCCTACTAAAATTAAATAATCATGTTTTCGTAATTTAAGCTCAGAAAATATTTGATTTAAAAAAAAAATCAGTTTTAAAAAACTAAATCATTTCCTGAAATAAGCATTATATACATTTGCCTATAGAATAATGCCACGTGGATTTCCACGTCATAATTCCATGTGGCTTAATGAGAAGGCTTGAAATGTTTTTGCTTTTATATATTATATAGATAGATGTGTAGATTTTTACCATTAATTATTAGCTTTAATTTTTTTTCACTAAATAACAAAAAATACAAATTCTCATATAAAAATGAATATGCATGCAAAGTTGACAACATCTACGTCCAAATTAAAGATAACGACTTTTGTCCGTCTCGCTCCGACGTTCGATTTGATATGCGGTGCGTTCCGCGGTTCATCCGGAGTCAAAAGTTATGACGGTTTCGGCGCACTCGCTGAAATTACTCAAAAAACTTCAACGCCTTAGTGTCCGCATCAATTAGTAATTTAAACCATAAAACATACTTTATTTATAGAATCCTTCATTTTTATTTTTATTTTTATTTTTGCAAAATATGTGGCTCGATTTTCTTCACCGAGATATACTGCTACATCACATTTCTTATCTTTAGCCCATATCTTAAAATTCAACTAACTGAATAATTATAATTTCTAATATTTTAATTTAAGATATCCATTATCTTTAGCCTACTAAAATTAAATAATCATGTTTTCGTAATTTAAGCTCAGAAAATATTTGATTTAAAAAAAAAAAATCAGTTTTAAAAAACTAAATCATTTCCTGAAATAAGCATTATATACATTTGCCTATAGAATAATGCCACGTGGATTTCCACGTCATAATTCCATGTGGCTTAATGAGAAGGCTTGAAATGTTTTTGCTTTTATATATTATATAGATAGATGTGTAGATTTTTACCATTAATTATTAGCTTTAATTTTTTTTCACTAAATAACAAAAAATACAAATTCTCATATAAAAATGAATATGCATGCAAAGTTGACAACATCTACGTCCAAATTAAAGATAACGACTTTTGTCCGTCTCGCTCCGACGTTCGATTTGATATGCGGTGCGTTCCGCGGTTCATCCGGAGTAAAAGTTATGACGGTTTCGGCGCACTCGCTGAAATTACTCAAAAAACTTCAACGCCTTAGTGTCCGCATCAATTAGTAATTTAAACCATAAAACATACTTTATTTATAGAATCCTTCATTTTTATTTTTATTTTATTTTTATTTTTGCAAAATATGTGGCTCGATTTTCTTCACCGAGATATACTGCTACATCACATTTCTTATCTTTAGCCCATATCTTAAAATTCAACTAACTGAATAATTATAATTTCTAATATTTTAATTTAAGATATCCATTATCTTTAGCCTACTAAAATTAAATAATCATGTTTTCGTAATTTAAGCTCAGAAAATATTTGATTTAAAAAAAAATCAGTTTTAAAAAACTAAATCATTTCCTGAAATAAGCATTATATACATTTGCCTATAGAATAATGCCACGTGGATTTCCACGTCATAATTCCATGTGGCTTAATGAGAAGGCTTGAAATGTTTTTGCTTTTATATATTATATAGATAGATGTGTAGATTTTTACCATTAATTATTAGCTTTAATTTTTTTTCACTAAATAACAAAAAATACAAATTCTCATATAAAAATGAATATGCATGCAAAGTTGACAACATCTACGTCCAAATTAAAGATAACGACTTTTGTCCGTCTCGCTCCGACGTTCGATTTGATATGCGGTGCGTTCCGCGGTTCATCCGGAGTCAAAAGTTATGACGGTTTCGGCGCACTCGCTGAAATTACTCAAAAAACTTCAACGCCTTAGTGTCCGCATCAATTAGTAATTTAAACCATAAAACATACTTTATTTATAGAATTTTTTATTTTTTATTTTTATTTTTATTTTTATTTTTGCAAAATATGTGGCTCGATTTTCTTCACCGAGATATACTGCTACATCACATTTCTTATCTTTAGCCCATATCTTAAAATTCAACTAACTGAATAATTATAATTTCTAATATTTTAATTTAAGATATCCATTATCTTTAGCCTACTAAAATTAAATAATCATGTTTTCGTAATTTAAGCTCAGAAAATATTTGATTTAAAAAAAAAAATCAGTTTTAAAAAACTAAATCATTTCCTGAAATAAGCATTATATACATTTGCCTATAGAATAATGCCACGTGGATTTCCACGTCATAATTCCATGTGGCTTAATGAGAAGGCTTGAAATGTTTTTGCTTTTATATATTATATAGATAGATGTGTAGATTTTTACCATTAATTATTAGCTTTAATTTTTTTTCACTAAATAACAAAAAATACAAATTCTCATATAAAAATGAATATGCATGCAAAGTTGACAACATCTACGTCCAAATTAAAGATAACGACTTTTGTCCGTCTCGCTCCGACGTTCGATTTGATATGCGGTGCGTTCCGCGGTTCATCCGGAGTCAAAAGTTATGACGGTTTCGGCGCACTCGCTGAAATTACTCAAAAAACTTCAACGCCTTAGTGTCCGCATCAATTAGTAATTTAAACCATAAAACATACTTTATTTATAGAATCCTTCATTTTTATTTTTATTTTTATTTTTATTTTTGCAAAATATGTGGCTCGATTTTCTTCACCGAGATATACTGCTACATCACATTTCTTATCTTTAGCCCATATCTTAAAATTCAACTAACTGAATAATTATAATTTCTAATATTTTAATTTAAGATATCCATTATCTTTAGCCTACTAAAATTAAATAATCATGTTTTCGTAATTTAAGCTCAGAAAATATTTGATTTAAAAAAAAAAATCAGTTTTAAAAAACTAAATCATTTCCTGAAATAAGCATTATATACATTTGCCTATAGAATAATGCCACGTGGATTTCCACGTCATAATTCCATGTGGCTTAATGAGAAGGCTTGAAATGTTTTTGCTTTTATATATTATATAGATAGATGTGTAGATTTTTACCATTAATTATTAGCTTTAATTTTTTTTCACTAAATAACAAAAAATACAAATTCTCATATAAAAATGAATATGCATGCAAAGTTGACAACATCTACGTCCAAATTAAAGATAACGACTTTTGTCCGTCTCGCTCCGACGTTCGATTTGATATGCGGTGCGTTCCGCGGTTCATCCGGAGTCAAAAGTTATGACGGTTTCGGCGCACTCGCTGAAATTACTCAAAAAACTTCAACGCCTTAGTGTCCGCATCAATTAGTAATTTAAACCATAAAACATACTTTATTTATAGAATCCTTCATTTTTATTTTTATTTTTATTTTTATTTTTGCAAAATATGTGGCTCGATTTTCTTCACCGAGATATACTGCTACATCACATTTCTTATCTTTAGCCCATATCTTAAAATTCAACTAACTGAATAATTATAATTTCTAATATTTTAATTTAAGATATCCATTATCTTTAGCCTACTAAAATTAAATAATCATGTTTTCGTAATTTAAGCTCAGAAAATATTTGATTTAAAAAAAAAATAAGTTTTAAAAAACTAAATCATTTCCTGAAATAAGCGTTATATACATTTGCCTATAGAATAATGCCACGTGGATTTCCACGTCATAATTCCATGTGGCTTAATGAGAAGGCTTGAAATATTTTTGCTTTTATATATTATATAGATAGTTGTGTAGATTTTTACCATTAATTATTAGCTTTAATTTTTTTTCACTAAATAACAAAAAATACAAATTCTCATATAAAAATGAATATGCATGCAAAGTTGACAACATCTACGTCCAAATTAAAGATAACGACTTTTGTCCGTCTCGCTCCGACGTTCGATTTGATATGCGGTGCGTTCCGCGGTTCATCCGAAGTCAAAAGTTATGACGGTTTCGGCGCACTCGCTGAAATTACTCAAAAAACTTCAACGCCTTAGTGTCCGCATCAATTAGTAATTTAAACCATAAAACATACTTTATTTATAGAATCCTTCATTTTTATTTTTATTTTTATTTTTGCAAAATATGTGGCTCGATTTTCTTCACCGAGATATACTGTTACATCACATTTCTTATCTTTAGCCCATATCTTAAAATTCAACTAACTGAATAATTATAATTTCTAATATTTTAATTTAAGATATCCATTATCTTTAGCCTACTAAAATTAAATAATCATGTTTTCGTAATATAAGCTCAGAAAATATTTGATTTAAAAAAAAAATCAGTTATAAAAAACTAAATCATTTCCTGAAATAAGCATTATATACATTTGCCTATAGAATAATGCCACGTGGATTTCCACGTCATAATTCCATGTGGCTTAATGAGAAGGCTTGAAATGTTTTTGCTTTTATATATTATATAGATAGATGTGTAGATTTTTACCATTAATTATTAGCTTTAATTTTTTTTCACTAAATAACAAAAAATACAAATTCTCATATAAAAATGAATATGCATGCAAAGTTGACAACATCTACGTCCAAATTAAAGATAACAACTTTTGTCCGTCTCGCTCCGACGTTCGATTTGATATGCGGTGCGTTCCGCGGTTCATCCGGAGTCAAAAGTTATGACGGTTTCGGCGCACTCGCTGAAATTACTCAAAAAACTTCAACGCCTTAGTGTCCGCATCAATTAGTAATTTAAACCATAAAACATACTTTATTTATAGAATCCTTCATTTTTATTTTTATTTTTATTTTTATTTTTGCAAAATATGTGGCTCGATTTTCTTCACCGAGATATACTGCTACATCACATTTCTTATCTTTAGCCCATATCTTAAAATTCAACTAACTGAATAATTATAATTTCTAATATTTTAATTTAAGATATCCATTATCTTTAGCCTACAAAAATTAAATAATCATGTTTTCGTAATTTAAGCTCAGAAAATATTTGATTTAAAAAAAAAATCAGTTTTAAAAAACTAAATCATTTCCTGAAATAAGCATTACATACATTTGCCTATAGAATAATGCCACGTGGATTTCCACGTTATAATTCCATGTGGCTTAATGAGAAGGCTTGAAATGTTTTTGCTTTTATATATTATATAGATAGATGTGTAGATTTTTACCATTAATTATTAGCTTTAATTTTTTTTCACTAAATAACAAAAAATACAAATTCTCATATAAAAATGAATATGCATGCAAAGTTGACAACATCTACGTCCAAATTAAAGATAACGACTTTTGTCCGTCTCGCTCCGACGTTCGATTTGATATGCGGTGCGTTCCGCGGTTCATCCGGAGTCAAAAGTTATGACGGTTTCGGCGCACTCGCTGAAATTACTCAAAAAACTTCAACGCCTTAGTGTCCGCATCAATTAGTAATTTAAACCATAAAACATACTTTATTTATAGAATCCTTCATTTTTATTTTTATTTTTATTTTTATTTTTGCAAAATATGTGGCTCGATTTTCTTCACCGAGATATACTGCTACATCACATTTCTTATCTTTAGCCCATATCTTAAAATTCAACTAACTGAATAATTATAATTTCTAATATTTTAATTTCAGATATCCATTATCTTTAGCCTACTAAAATTAAATAATCATGTTTTCGTAATTTAAGCTCAGAAAATATTTGATTTAAAAAAAAAAATCAGTTTTAAAAAACTAAATCATTTCCTGAAATAAGCATTATATACATTTGCCTATAGAATAATGCCACGTGGATTTTCACGTCATAATTCCATGTGGCTTAATGAGAAGGCTTGAAATGTTTTTGCTTTTATATATTATATAGATGTGTAGATTTTTACCATTAATTATTAGCTTTAATTTTTTTTCACTAAATAACAAAAAATACAAATTCTCATATAAAAATGAATATGCATGCAAATTTGACAACATCTACGTCCAAATTAAAGATAACGACTTTTGTCCGTCTCGCTCCGACGTTCGATTTGATATGCGGTGCGTTCCGCGGTTCATCCGGAGTCAAAAGTTATGACGGTTTCGGCGCACTCGCTGAAATTACTCAAAAAACTTCAACGCCTTAGTGTCCGCATCAATTAGTAATTTAAACCATAAAACATACTTTATTTATAGAATCCTTCATTTTTATTTTTATTTTTATTTTTATTTTTGCAAAATATGTGGCTCGATTTTCTTCACCGAGATATACTGTTACATCACATTTCTTATCTTTAGCCCATATCTTAAAATTCAACTAACTGAATAATTATAATTTCTAATATTTTAATTTAAGATATCCATTATCTTTAGCCTACTAAAATTAAATAATCATGTTTTCGTAATTTAAGCTCAGAAAATATTTGATTTAAAAAAAAAATCAGTTTTAAAAAACTAAATCATTTCCTGAAATAAGCATTATATACATTTGCCTATAGAATAATGCCACGTGGATTTCCACGTCATAATTCCATGTGGCTTAATGAGAAGGCTTGAAATGTTTTTGCTTTTATATATTATATAGATAGATGTGTAGATTTTTACCATTAATTATTAGCTTTAATTTTTTTTCACTAAATAACAAAAAATACAAATTCTCATATAAAAATGAATATGCATGCAAAGTTGACAACATCTACATCCAAATTAAAGATAACGACTTTTGTCCGTCTCGCTCCGACGTTCGATTTGATATGCGGTGCGTTCCGCGGTTCATCCGGAGTCAAAAGTTATGACGGTTTCGGCGCACTCGCTGAAATTACTCAAAAAACTTCAACGCCTTAGTGTCCGCATCAATTAGTAATTTAAACCATAAAACATACTTTATTTATAGAATCCTTCATTTTTATTTTTATTTTTGCAAAATATGTGGCTCGATTTTCTTCACCGAGATATACTGCTACATCACATTTCTTATCTTTAGCCCATATCTTAAAATTCAACTAACTGAATAATTATAATTTCTAATATTTTAATTTCAGATATCCATTATCTTTAGCCTACTAAAATTAAATAATCATGTTTTCGTAATTTAAGCTCAGAAAATATTTGATTTAAAAAAAATCAGTTTTAAAAAACTAAATCATTTCCTGAAATAAGCATTATATACATTTGCCTATAGAATAATGCCACGTGGATTTCCACGTCATAATTCCATGTGGCTTAATGAGAAGGCTTGAAATGTTTTTGCTTTTATATATTATATAGATAGATGTGTAGATTTTTACCATTAATTATTAGCTTTAATTTTTTTTCACTAAATAACAAAAAATACAAATTCTCATATAAAAATGAATATGCATGCAAAGTTGACAACATCTACGTCCAAATTAAAGATAACGACTTTTGTCCGTCTCGCTCCGACGTTCGATTTGATATGCGGTGCGTTCCGCGGTTCATCCGGAGTCAAAAGTTATGACGGTTTCGGCGCACTCGCTGAAATTACTCAAAAAACTTCAACGCCTTAGTGTCCGCATCAATTAGTAATTTAAACCATAAAACATACTTTATTTATAGAATCCTTCATTTTTATTTTTATTTTTATTTTTATTTTTGCAAAATATGTGGCTCGATTTTCTTCACCGAGATATACTGCTACATCACATTTCTTATCTTTAGCCCATATCTTAAAATTCAACTAACTGAATAATTATAATTTCTAATATTTTAATTTCAGATATCCATTATCTTTAGCCTACTAAAATTAAATAATCATGTTTTCGTAATTTAAGCTCAGAAAATATTTGATTTAAAAAAAAATCAGTTTTAAAAAACTAAATCATTTCCTGAAATAAGCATTATATACATTTGCCTATAGAATAATGCCACGTGGATTTCCACGTCATAATTCCATGTGGCTTAATGAGAAGGCTTGAAATGTTTTTGCTTTTATATATTATATAGATAGATGTGTAGATTTTTACCATTAATTATTAGCTTTAATTTTTTTTCACTAAATAACAAAAAATACAAATTCTCATATAAAAATGAATATGCATGCAAAGTTGACAACATCTACGTCCAAATTAAAGATAACGACTTTTGTCCGTCTCGCTCCGACGTTCGATTTGATATGCGGTGCGTTCCGCGGTTCATCCGGAGTCAAAAGTTATGACGGTTTCGGCGCACTCGCTGAAATTACTCAAAAAACTTCAACGCCTTAGTGTCCGCATCAATTAGTAATTTAAACCATAAAACATACTTTATTTATAGAATCCTTCATTTTTATTTTTATTTTTATTTTTATTTTTGCAAAATATGTGGCTCGATTTTCTTCACCGAGATATACTGCTACATCACATTTCTTATCTTTAGCCCATATCTTAAAATTCAACTAACTGAATAATTATAATTTCTAATATTTTAATTTCAGATATCCATTATCTTTAGCCTACTAAAATTAAATAATCATGTTTTCGTAATTTAAGCTCAGAAAATATTTGATTTAAAAAAAATCAGTTTTAAAAAACTAAATCATTTCCTGAAATAAGCATTATATACATTTGCCTATAGAATAATGCCACGTGGATTTCCACGTCATAATTCCATGTGGCTTAATGAGAAGGCTTGAAATGTTTTTGCTTTTATATATTATATAGATAGATGTGTAGATTTTTACCATTAATTATTAGCTTTAATTTTTTTTCACTAAATAACAAAAAATACAAATTCTCATATAAAAATGAATATGCATGCAAAGTTGACAACATCTACGTCCAAATTAAAGATAACGACTTTTGTCCGTCTCGCTCCGACGTTCGATTTGATATGCGGTGCGTTCCGCGGTTCATCCGGAGTCAAAAGTTATGACGGTTTCGGCGCACTCGCTGAAATTACTCAAAAAACTTCAACGCCTTAGTGTCCGCATCAATTAGTAATTTAAACCATAAAACATACTTTATTTATAGAATCCTTCATTTTTATTTTTATTTTTATTTTTATTTTTGCAAAATATGTGGCTCGATTTTCTTCACCGAGATATACTGCTACATCACATTTCTTATCTTTAGCCCATATCTTAAAATTCAACTAACTGAATAATTATAATTTCTAATATTTTAATTTCAGATATCCATTATCTTTAGCCTACTAAAATTAAATAATCATGTTTTCGTAATTTAAGCTCAGAAAATATTTGATTTAAAAAAAAATCAGTTTTAAAAAACTAAATCATTTCCTGAAATAAGCATTATATACATTTGCCTATAGAATAATGCCACGTGGATTTCCACGTCATAATTCCATGTGGCTTAATGAGAAGGCTTGAAATGTTTTTGCTTTTATATATTATATAGATAGATGTGTAGATTTTTACCATTAATTATTAGCTTTAATTTTTTTTCACTAAATAACAAAAAATACAAATTCTCATATAAAAATGAATATGCATGCAAAGTTGACAACATCTACGTCCAAATTAAAGATAACGACTTTTGTCCGTCTCGCTCCGACGTTCGATTTGATATGCGGTGCGTTCCGCGGTTCATCCGGAGTCAAAAGTTATGACGGTTTCGGCGCACTCGCTGAAATTACTCAAAAAACTTCAACGCCTTAGTGTCCGCATCAATTAGTAATTTAAACCATAAAACATACTTTATTTATAGAATCCTTCATTTTTATTTTTATTTTTATTTTTATTTTTGCAAAATATGTGGCTCGATTTTCTTCACCGAGATATACTGCTACATCACATTTCTTATCTTTAGCCCATATCTTAAAATTCAACTAACTGAATAATTATAATTTCTAATATTTTAATTTAAGATATCCATTATCTTTAGCCTACTTAAATTAAATAATCATGTTTTCGTAATTTAAGCTCAGAAAATATTTGATTTAAAAAAAAAATCAGTTTTAAAAACTAAATCATTTCCTGAAATAAGCATTATATACATTTTCCTATAGAATAATGCCACGTGGATTTCCACGTCATAATTCCATGTGGCTTAATGAGAAGGCTTGAAATGTTTTTGCTTTTATATATTATATAGATTTGTAGATTTTTACCATTAATTATTAGCTTTAATTTTTTTTCACTAAATAACAAAAAATACAAATTCTCATATAAAAATGAATATGCATGCAAATTTGACAACATCTACGTCCAAATTAAAGATAACGACTTTTGTCCGTCTCGCTCCGACGTTCGATTTGATATGCGGTGCGTTCCGCGGTTCATCCGGAGTCAAAAGTTATGACGGTTTCGGCGCACTCGCTGAAATTACTCAAAAAACTTCAACGCCTTAGTGTCCGCATCAATTAGTAATTTAAACCATAAAACATACTTTATTTATAGAGTCTTTCATTTTTATTTTTATTTTTATTTTTATTTTTGCAAAATATGTGGCTCGATTTTCTTCACCGAGATATACTGCTACATCACATTTCTTATCTTTAGCCCATATCTTAAAATTCAACTAACTGAATAATTATAATTTCTAATATTTTAATTTAAGATATCCATTATCTTTAGCCTACTAAAATTAAATAATCATGTTTTCGTAATTTAAGCTCAGAAAATATTTGATTTAAAAAAAAAATCAGTTTTAAAAAACTAAATCATTTCCTGAAATAAGCATTATATACATTTGCCTATAGAATAATGCCACGTGGATTTCCACGTCATAATTCCATGTGGCTTAATGAGAAGGCTTGAAATGTTTTTGCTTTTATATATTATATAGATGGAGAAACTAGTTTCCCCCAAAATTTTCTCTTAAATTATAAAAAGAAGAAAGTTAGAAATAAAGTTGAACGGGTAACAATAGAGCTCTATTTTTTAATTATAATCTTTGTGGAGATTGCCATGCAAGTTGAACCAAACTCATTTTTATTGATCAATCTTATACATAACACTCTTTTTTTTCCTTTCTAAATCCCTCTTAAAAATTATTAGCCTTTTTTTTTCTCTCTTTTTTATTTTAACATTACAATATAAATGTTAATATATGAAAAAGTAATACTACACCCCTCCCAAAATAAGTATTACTCCCTCTGGTCCTAAATAACTGTCGATTTTGGTCAAGCAGATGTAAGTTTGACCAATAAATTTAAACAAAAGATAATGATCCTCATAAAAATCTAAAAATTGTTATTAAAAGTATTATTAAATATAATACAATGGAAAAAAAATTAGATTTTTATTAGCATCATTATTTTTTATTTAAATTATTGGTTAAAGTTACATCTAATTGACCAAAAGCGACAACTATTTTTGGACCAGAGGGAGTACTTTTTTAATTTAGAATTTTAAAGAATAAAAATGAAATTTCTTATTACGAAAAGCCTTCTTAAAATGAACAGACTTTTTTCATTTTTTGTTTTATGTTGCAACACTCGAAAGAACTTTTTTTTTTTTTACAAAATATTTAATTTTAAATAAACTTTATCTGTCTCAAAATAGATGTTCATTTTTTATACTCTTCTAAAAGGAATGTCTAATACGTTTTTATTTTTAAATATTTCTAATCCCTCCTCAAATGAATGTTCATTTATTTTTAATAATTTTTTATTTCAAAATGTATGCCTACTATTGGAATTTTTTCTCAAATAATTTATTTTTAAAATAAGAATTCCCAAAATACCAACCCTCCCAAACTATTTGCCAAAATGTCCCTTTTTTGAAACTCGCTACCACTGTTAGCGATTTTAATTTTTTTCGGTGAAACTCGCTACTAGTGATAGCGAGTTCAATTTTTTTCCATTTTATTTTGGCTTTTTTTTTTTTTTTTTTTTTTTTTTTTTTTTACAGAAATCGACGAAAATTATTTTAATTTTAATTGAACTCGCTACTAGTAATAGAGACTTTGACCAAGGTTGATTGAACCCAATGGCGAGTGGCAAAATTGTAAATGTGTTAAGTTTGGAACTCGCTTTTCTCAATAGCGAGTTCAAGCGAAATTAAACCCCTCCCCCGCGCTTCGACAGATTCATTTGAAAGAGGGAAAAGAGAGAGGGTCGGATAGAGAGAAAGAGAAGAAAGAAGAGGAAACTCCATTGTTGTTCAAATCAACTGCTTTAAACTCGCTACTGTCAAACTAATAAGTAAGTATTCCAATTTTTTGTTACAATTTTTACATTTGTGGTGTAAATTTAAAGAAATTAAAGTGTATATCAAAAATTGATATATTAGGGTTTCTTTAACAAAAATTGGATTTGATGGATTTGCATTGTTGCACAACATTTGTGGTGTGAATTTTGACAAATTCAAGTGTATATAAAAGAAGTGTATATCAATTTTTTTGGATATGCATTGTTATACTCTCTCCGTCCCAAAATGTGTACATATTTGTTAGATATAATAGAGAGAATCAGATGGACAATGTTGTTAACAAATGTATTTGTTGTTATAGTTTCTTTATTGTGTTATTTTGAAATAAATTTGGGTGTACATATAACTCTTGTTGTTTTGTTCAAACAGATGGCTATCGTTGATCCTGGACCTATTGAGGATACCGTCTTGACTGCACATTACAATCACCGAGCTCGATACATTTTGGTAGGACAGCCGGTGTAGAGTTTGACATTTAGACACGGTCTGGCTCTGCCACCGAGGTTGGCTCCTGTTATATTCGAGAGATTAACATCGACTGGGTTCGTGGGGGTCCACCATATAGGGAGGTTGCAGTATGATTATGGTTTGCTTGAGGCACTGGTCGAGCGATGGCGTCCCAAAACTCATACGTTTCATTTTCCAGTCGGTGTGATGACTTTCACCTTAGAGGATATTGGCATACTTTCCAGGTTGCCGATAGATGGGGAGCCTGTCACTGACGCTGACTATCCGCCGCTTCCAGATTGGAAGGCATGGTGTCAGGAGCTTTTAGGTGCTGTCCCACCCGATGGAGAGATTGAGGGGAGTAGTCTTAAGCTTAAGTGGATTCTGACCCACTTTCATGAGTTTGAGACACTCGCGGATGAGTACCCACAGGACATTGTTGATAGGTACACGCGTGCCTACATTTTGTTATGCCTCGGGTCTGTTGTGATGCCGGATCATACAAAAATGTTGCTGTTTGTATTGCTGATATTGTTGGTGTTCACTGTGTTATCTAGTTTTGTGGGATGGTTGTTAGTCTTTTAAGTAGTGAAGTCCCCATTGATGCAGTTGTTGTCAAAGAATCAGTACTTGTGCAAAAATGTTGCTGTTTGTTTGTTTGTTTGTTTTTTGTTTTTTTTTTTCTTCAGGTGGGTAATCTGGTAGAAGCAGCAATTTGAGAATTTCATTTTCACTAAACTCGTCACTGATTATGGTGAGTTTCACTAAACTCGCTTCTACCAGTGGCGAGTTTAGTGAAACTGAAATTCCCAAATTGTTGTTTCTCTACTGGACTGTTTCTGTAAATTGCACCTATAACATAAAAAAAAACTGCAAATGTAATCAATCTAACTCAACTAGAAAATTCATTAAAGTCAAATAAAATAGAACATCGAGGTCAGAACGAAGTTCAAATAAAATATTACATCCAAGTCAAATAGAACGAAGTTCAAAAAAAATATTACATCCAACTCAAATAGAAATTACATGAAATCTCTATGCCCTATTATTTGGACATCTACGACGATTATGGCATTCTTGCTTGAATTTTGAACACTGATTCTTTCGTTTATCTGATTGAAAGTCCATCGTGTTTCGAAATCGTCTAGATTTGGGCCGTCCAGACTTTGCAGCACGTCGAAGGTTGGGATTAGGTAGAAAATCTGGCACCAAATCATCCACATTCCAATAGTCCTCATGAGGTAGTGGTTCAAATGTTCCCTTCCATGTCTTGTAGTATTCCAAAAGAGTGTATAATAGATCAACGAAAGAACGACCGTCCATATGTTGAGCTTGGAAACATGCAAGAAGATGCGAACAAGGCATGTGATATGCAACCCATTTACCACATGTGCAAGTGCGATCATTAAATCAGACAATTTGGATATTTCCACCTTTTTCACCACGACGTGCGGTTGTCACTTGATACACCCCAATTTCATGAGTGTTGAACCTTCTAACAAAATATTTTGTTGCCTTCTCACTGTTCTTCCTGTATCGATAGTGAATCTTTTGGCTGAATTGTTGCAAGGGATTGATGCTTAGGTTATCAGGATTACCTCCTAAAGCATTCAGTGAAAACCCGTGTCGAACCTGAAAGTATTCCACACAACGGTAAAATGCAGTCTCAACAATTGCTGTTGTTGGCATCCCACGGGCTCCTTTCATGACACCATTAAAAACCTCAGACTTGTTAGTAGTCATAATGCCATATCTATAACCACCATCATGAGCCAATGTCTACTTTCTGGAATCTAAATTAGCGAACCATGCAATTGGCTCAGGCTTAATTAAACGGATAGTCTCCAAGGTATTCTGCAATTTCCTATCTTGACTTACTTTACCAGCTTTCCAAAACAAATATTTCAAATCAGACCCACTGTGCTTGTCCAAGAAGTTTGCTCGCATATGCCTCAAGCAATATCGATGATGCACATTTGGCCACCAAGTATCTTCTGATATAGTCTTAAGAATGCCCCAATGACGGTCATATATCAAGCATACCTCACGACTCTTGATGATATGTTTGCAAACAAGATATAAGAACCAACGCCAGTTCCGATGGTCCTCTTGTTCAACGAAAGCAAATGTGAGAGGAAGTATACTATCTTGGGCGTCGACACCCATTGCAATCAGTATCACTCCTCTATATCTACCGTGTAGGAATGTACCATCAACTGAAATGACAGGACGACAATGAGAGAAAGCTTCAATACAAGGCCCAAATGCCCAAAATACACATTCAAAATAGAGATCGACACCAAGAGGAATTGTATGACCAGGAAGAGCATACTCAACAATTGTTCCTCGGTTGTATTTTTGAATGGCTGCTAGGACGCGGGGTAACCTTTTATAAGATTCCACCCAATCTCCAAATACTTCTGCTATACCCTTCTGTTTTCCAGACCATGCCTTCTTATAGGTAATTGTCTTGTCATACATTTCATTTATATGTGCAATAATAACCCCAATCTTCACATTTGGATCATTCTTAATAAAACTTACTACTTGCCGACCAATGAACTTCGCATCTTGGTTGGGGTGTTGACTTTCTCCAGAATACAAGCAGCAATGAGGACTCTTGTATTGGGTCACTTGCCAATACCCAAGCTTCTTCTGTCGCGACCCCGAACCCCGCGGGCCCGAGATCGCGAGCTGGACGTCGACTTACTAATCAAAATACCAAAACATCGGAGATAAAAAATTTCATTTCATATCAAAAGATGATAACACAAGGTTTTGGTAAACAATTTAACAACAATGAACTAGTGTAAGCCCCATAAGCTCACACTACAAAATAATAAAATATACAAATCTTAGTGACGTCAAAGTGTGGTACAACTATCCCCAAAAGAGTTACACATTTATATAATGTAAACCCACCAATATACACTTGCCCCAAAAGCTCAACCCTCGCGACGTCCTCGTGATCAGCGAGTCTAATTCCTTGGTCCTGGGGGGGGGGGTTAAGGAAAAACAAAGATAAAAGAAAGGGGGTGAGATAAATCTCAATAAGTTACTAATGCAACTACATGACATGCTATGATGCAATAATCATTAATAAATCACATAACACATAGCAATTATCATATATCAGATAGCAGCGGAAATGAACACATAACAAAGGATATTAGCCAAGGTTTTCCAAACCGATAAACCAAATAAAGGTCGCTGCGCAGCTTCAATAATCAACAAATCATCATCTTCACAATAGCATGAAAGCTGAAGAGAAATCCCCGGTACCGGAACCAATAACAAGGGGACAGTGACACACAGTCAAAGCCCGAAAACCAATAGCTAAGTGCTCACAAAGGGGCTAGCTCATCTCACATCCAAGGCCAATCTGGAGGAGGGAAATAATGGGGCAAAACAATGGTCAACATCACAATGGACTTGGCTGTGCCATCATAATGTTTCGCATCGCCCAAACACACACAAAATACCAGCTGGACTTTAAGTAAGGGCTAAGTAATAAAATACTAGCTCAAATAAACAACTAAGGAATCCAAAGTAGGGAACCATTCTAAATAAATCACCAAAAAGGTGCACCAATCCAACAACACATCAAAAGATGTCCAAACAAATACAAAACGATACTTGGTCAAATTCCACACATATTTGTTCGCAAAGGAACCATTTTAAACACTAGAGTTATCCACAACCCACACAAACAATTATCCCAAACTTTATCACAACAGATCGACATAGGCTTACGGTTGACTTCTTATTGTTCCGGGTGCTTACTTTTAAGTTATAAACATTTATGCCTAAAACAGGGGTGCTCGGCCGAGCAGTTCTATATGACTCGGCCGAGCAACCTCGGCTCCAAAATTATGACTTTCTGGTCTGCTCCGCTCGGCCGAGTCAAGGGACGTGCTCGGCCGAGCACCTCCTAAATTCAGAAAAAACGCAGAAGAACCCAGGTAACCAAATCAAACCTAATCTTACCCAAAACTTCACAATTTCTCTAATACTCAAAATCTAGACTTCCAATAAGCATAATAATGCACCAAAACAACTTGTGAACTTGAAATGGACCTAAATAACAACATCTAGCTACCCAAAACAAGATTCGAATCCCAACATTCAAAATATCACAAAATCAACCAAAAATGGAAACAAGTTCATAAATCATCCAAGAAGCAATATATAGTAAACATATCATCATATCAACATGGAATGACATTTCTAGCATAAAAATGGGGGAAAAGCAACTTACTTGAATTTTCTCAAAGTTGCCGGAACTCGAATATTTTTAGCCCTCTACGATCCTAACGACGATCTAAACAAGTTTCATGTTTTAAGAAATGAGAAATAACAAGAGGAAGATGGTTAGATTGAAGAGAGAAGGTAGAGAAGAAATACTTACCAATTCCAAGGAGAGAGAGAGAGAGAGAGCTGGGAAAGATGGAGGATGAGGGAGAGGTGAGGGAGAAGGAGAAGAGTAGGGAGGGAGTAGGAGAATTATTTCAAAATGTTATACTTAGGCCCCCTCACTACCAACACACAACTCTAATACTTCCTACTAACAACTAAGACCAAATGATACTACACTAGCACAAATAAAACCCCTATCAACCTTCTACCCAATTAACACAATATCAACCAAATAATGCTAGACACAAATACTTACACTAACCCAAATAACTCGAATAAAATGCTAGGCATAATTATTATGAAACATAAAATGCACACATAAATATTTAAATAAATAATAATTTAAATAAACAAAATAAGCAAATAAATAAATAATAATTATTTATCACTAATAAAATAGAGCCTAGTTTTCGGGTCGTGACATCTTCTGACTCACACGAGCATAAAAATTGCATGGAAAATCTTTCAGTAGACATTCTATTACCCAGGAATGAGGTGTGCTCTTTTTTACCTTGAACCGCTGGTTGGAATTAATGTGGTACTTCTTCATCTCAAATTGCGCCTCACTCTTGGTAGAAAAGCGTAAACCTTTAGCAATTTCATCTTTCTTAGGATCCTAAATTGGAAAACTCGTTTGAGTTTGAAAATCAATCAAGCCTTCTTCTTCTCGAGCAAGATCACCAATATCACTGTAAAAAGCATAATCTCCTCTCTCATACATCCGATTTTCTGGCGCTTCATAACGAACCAAATTTGTGTCCACATCATTATCAATCGGGCCATCATCACCCTCCCTCAAATCTATATCAGAATCACTACTACACTCTTCATATCCATCATCAACATCATCTAGTTCTGCATCTACATCTGTTTTTTCCTCTTCTTCATAATCTTCATCATTTTCTGATTTCTCATCTTCAACTTGATCATTTGTGCATGCCCCAATATCATAATTCGATGTCTGGGTTGATAGAAGGGTTTGGGTACTTAGACCAATGCCTGCATCTCGATTGGAACTTGGTGAATTCCCATAAAAGATGTCTGCAATACATGCTTCAACCTCTTCGTAACGTTGATTTTCAATCAATTTCGTGACCACATACAACTGCAAGTTACCCAACCCACCAAATTTAACAGAAACATCGAACATTATATCCATATTTGCATCATCTTTAATACGAAATGGAAAATACTCACCAATCCTGCTGTCGAATGAATGGGGATATCTACAAATAACTTCCAACTCATATTGTGTCCGATCTACATCCATAAATCTATATAATTCATCAATCAATTGATTGTATCTCCATCAACAATGAGCTGTAATCGCACATTTCGGCCCATTATGAAAATGAGGACCATCAAATGGATGTTCATCATCACCTCCCCAATAGCACATGTAAATGAGTGAAATCCCGTTCATCTATAACCCTACATTAAGAAATCAGAGTGTTAAAATCTTGAAAACCCTAATTTCAACATTATACACTAAATAAATAATAAAAAAAAAACAAGTTTACATGACAAATCACAAGAGTATATATTGAAATCAATGAAATGTTGTTGTCTTACCTTAAAGTCTTCACCAATAATGGAGTTGAAAGATATAAAAATTGAGTTTTTTTTCGAACCTATTTTGTGGTGTAAAAGAGTATTCTTTCAATCTGAAGAGAATCTGGCACCTTATCTAAAACTTCGCGCAATTTCGCCAATGGTAATAGCGAGTTTAGTCAAGCTTTTTGGTCAAACAGACTTTGGTCAAACTCGGTAATGGTAACAGCGAGTTTGGTCAACCTTGGTCAAAGTCGCTATTGCCATTAGCGAGTTCAATTAAAATTAAAATTATTTTCGGCGATTTTTGAAGAAAAAAAATTTGGCAAAATAAAATGGAAAAAAATTGAACTCACTATCACTAGTAGCGAGTTTCACCGAAAAATAAATAAAATCGCTAACAGTGGTAGCGAGTTTCAAAAAAAGGGACATTTTGGCAAATAGTTTGGGAATTCTTATTTTAAAAATGAATTATTTGAGAAAAAAATTCCCTACTATTGTGTATATTGAAATTAACAACTATTTTATTCGGGAAAACTAATTTAGAAACCAAAATGACAAATTTTGGCTACGAACCAGGTTGGCATTTCTTGATTAGCTTATAGTTTCTACATGTACCATTAAAATTAAATAACCAATCAAAGTTTGGAAACATTATTTGTGTTTAGAATTCTATAAAAATGTTTTGTACAAGCGACATAATTGAAAAACATGAGAAATAGTACACCAAAATTGTTTTTATTTTTTTTCCCCAGTTCATGACACATACTCCCTCCGTCTTTTTAGTCTGTTTACTTTTGGTCAACGAGAGTAAACTTTGACCATACATTTAATGTCAATCTAATTATCTTAATGAAATTCCAAAAATTGTAATTGATAAATAATCATTTAATTTATCAATAATAATTTTTAAAATTTTATTAGGATTGTTAGATTGACATTAAATATTTGGTCAAATTTTACTTCCATTAACCAAAAGTGAACAGACTAAAAAGACATAGGGGGAGTATGCAATAGAAAAGGAGTGATTGTTATAGAGTTACAAATTGATGTCATGAGGTAGTCCACTAAAAGGACTTGATCAGTTTTCAACTACGTAACCGTTTGACTACATAATTTTCAAAAATAATAATTAAAAAAGGAATAAAATTGGTGCAGGTATGCTTTAAAAGTTTGATCCTGTTTAATGTTCCTCCAACATACTCCCCCGTCTCAGAAAGATAGTCCACCTTTTTTCGTTGTTACTACGAGGGAACTTTGAGCAGTTATAAATGCTATTTATAATTATGTTAATGTGAATCTAAAAATTGATATTAATAGTATTTATAATGGTGTATCAAGAACAATTTCAAAAATTTTATTAGAATAATTAAAAGTAGCCTTAATTATTACTCAAAGTTCCTTCGTAAAACCCATGAAAATACGGGGACTATCATTCTGGGACATAGGGAGTATTTAGTAAAAAATCAAATAATATAACTATAAATGCATAAGCAATTGTGTCCATTAATTCTGCGAGAATCATTTTCATGCAAATTAAGTGGTTTAGTTTATTGACCCAAATATATCAACATCTACAACTTAATAATCATTTTTAATCATTTCTAGTTTAGTAGTACTAAACCTCACTATCCAGTTATCTATCGAGTCTAATTAACTTTGAGACTTGAGCTGGATATAATGGTGATAACACTGTTAGGACCAATCTAAATATATATAATTAAAGAGTATAATAACGAGTATAACAATTAATATAACTAAATAAATTACAGATTAATACAAGTATTAATGGAGAACCTGAACAACGCACAAAATTGATCTAATAGAAGCCTGCTGTATTGCAGTGTCCTAAGACAGAAATTCGTCTCCACTTGTGCTGCAGTTCGTTCCGGACGTCTATCTTGAGGATACAACTATTCAGAACAAGTTCTTGCACAAGAACTTGTCCCTGGCGAATTGAGAGAATGCTTTCAAGAGATAGAAGGGAGGAAGAAGATGGAAAAATTATGTGTATTCAACACAATTTGCACGAATCCTTATATAGGTTTTGGGCTTGATTTTGAACAGACAAACCTGTTCAAAAACCAACATAACTGTTCCAAAAATAACTGTTGTGGCAGTTAAACTGTCTTGTATTATCCAAATGAAGCAAAAATAATAATTATAAATAATATAAAATCATAATATTAATTTATAAAAATTCAGCAGCTCATTTGGGTTCCAAGATTCGAGCTGTTTTATTTTAAAAGACGTGTGTCATGGGGCTATGCCCGATGAATTTTGTCCGTCTCGAAAAGAGTTTCGATTTGATATGCGGTGCGTTCCGTGGTTCATCTGGAATCAAATGTTATGCTCATTTTAGCGCACACGCCCAAAATCTTCAAAACATGGAAACCTCTATTTCCAATAAACACCTTTCATTTTCCATAATCCTTCACAAGTTCCAACATCCTTCACAAGTTCCAACAAAAACTATATCAAAATTCATGTAGTAGGAACATGAAAGTGTTTGAGTTTTAGGAGGATTTGTTTGTTCTCTCGAATTTTTACTAGATTAGATTTTTTAGTTTCTTACAAATTTAGATTAAATTTTAGTTAGCAATATATACCGGGTAGATCAGTTATTTCTTACTTATCAATTATTTAGGAGTTAAAGAAGGGAAAGAAGCATTTAAGTCCTACGAGTGAATTCTGTATAGTCTTTATCTCTTATTTTCAAGTGGATCCGAGGACTATAAAAGGCAAGGAAACACTATGCATCCGAGTGAGCAAAATCAAAGAGTAATCCTTCATATTTCATAAAGATCTTGAGAGTGCAGAGTCAATAGTTAGGTTTAGAACTTAGTGAAGTATTTTAATCTTTTACTATTTCACTAGTTTATGTTTTTATTCTGTACTCAGATCTTTATTTAGTGAAATCCTTTTTGGTTGTAAGAGTTGTTGACTGTAGTTGAACTAGTAAATTTTTTAAACTGTTTGTGTTTATCTCCGCGACTTATTTTTGGATGTGTAATCAGTTGTTAGTTTACATCTAACTATACATCTGATCTCAGGGTTTTGGCGGTTTAAATTCCAACATTCCTAGCTACACAAATCATTCAATTGGCACTAAAGCCGTCAATTGACGGCGTTGAGTGCTGATCCAAAAGGTGTAGTCATCATGGAGTATTAAAATCATCATCATAGGCCTCTTGTCCTTGATAGCACTACTTATGCCATATAAAAGAAAATCACTATTGAAGGGTCAACAAGTGAAAATATTCTTGATATAAAAAAAAACTGTTTATATCAACATGTTCAGGTTGATTACTGTAAGTGCAGAACGTGGTGATACCACAAGTGCTGCCAACACTGTCCCAGTGATACCGACGGACTGTCTGGGATTATATTTGGATATTTGCTTCATAAATAATTGCTGTACTAATGTCTAATATTTTATGCAAGTTTTGTGTTTATTGTTGGTCCAATTTCAGGTATATACTATGCTAGAATATTGTAAGGAAGTTAAATAAAGAATTATGGATAAAAGAGGATTTTATCCATAAACATGTGGGATCTTCTCAACAACAAACACATGGAATATTGACCCATTCAAAGGGCTGATTGTTGATCAAGAATGTACAAGGTTTCCATAGCTAGAAGGTACAAGTTGGGTATGCTTGGACTTGGGCACCAAGAATTAGCTCCTACAAATATGGACATGTGGAGAAATTCATCCCCAAGGCTCGGCCACTCCGCCTCTCCACTCCACCATGTTTTTAATCACAAACCCAGCCATATTTGTGTATTCCCCAAGTATTCTCAAGCCTATAAATAGCAAGGGAGGATGTGTTTGAAGACACAACACTTGAAGCTACTTCAACACACATTCTCACATAAGAAAAGGCTATACACTCCTTGGTTCCGATAAACCCGTCTTCCCAAACCTATTTCCATTCTTGTAATCGTAGATTATAAGTTTGTCTTGTCTAGGATAGGGTCTCGTGTATAGTCTTAGTCGTTCCACAAAGCTTTCATTGTAATAGTATTAGGGAACTCTCGGCCTTGTATTCATTTCATATTAATTAGTGAAGGTCTCGCCTTTGAGGCTTCCCACAAGATATATAATTTATATATCTTGAGAAAAATAATTCTTGTGTGATTTTTCCGCTGCAAACTCTTTTCAGAATTTTTTTTCTGTTCGTGTGTGTTAAGTGTTGCCAGAAGTGATATCGTTGTAGTAACAACACCTTTGATATCACTTCCTTTCTGACTTAAGCCATCGACTTGCTTTTTTAATTGGCACCAGAGCTGGTTACTTGATATACTAAGTACTTCGATCCAGTGTGTTATGGCTCATGATCCAGCCAATCCTAATCAAAAAAGGCTTCCTGTTCTTGATGGTTCGAATTACGCCTATTGGAAGATCCGCCTCCGTTCGTATATCAAATCAATTGATATCCGGGCTTGGCGATCTATTGTGAATGGTTATTCTGTCCCATTGTTACCGCCGGATGAAGATGGTGACGTTCAAGTCAAACCTGAATCCGAGTGGACTAATGAGGAAAACAACCTAGCTAGTTTCAATGAGAAGGCACTTAATGCCATTTATGAGTGGGTTGATATGCATATTTTTAAACTCATTCAAAATACTCCCACTGCTAAGGAGACATGGGATACTTTACAAAGATTTTGTGAAGGGGATGGTAGTTAGCGTGAAACTAAGCTTAGAAGGCTCACTAGCAAATTTGAAAGATTGAGGATGAGTGAAAATGAAGATATTACTTCATATTTTGAAAAACTTTTTGATATTGCTAATGAATGTCAAGTTTTGGGTGAACCTTTTACTAACAAACAACTTGTTTCAAAAGCAGTTAAAACTCTTCCCGAGCGCTTCAATATAAAAGTTTCATCTATTGAAGAGGCTCACAATATTGCGACCATGGATATAAATACTTTGATGAGTATTTTGCAAAATTTCAAATTAAACCTTTCTAATCAAAGTGATGCTATTAAAGGAAAAAGTGTTGCTTTGAAAATTAAACCCTCGAGTGTTGAAAAAGATGAGGAAGAAGAGGTTTTTGAAGAAATGGATGAAAATGCTAGTGTTTCTTTACTTGCTAGAAAATATAACTCTAAGTTAAAAAAGTTTAACAAAGAAAATGTGCAAGTAAAAGCAAATGAGCAACAAACCAAGGTGTATGATTCTATGCCAAGTGTAGACACCCCGCTTTGGACCTCTCAATCCGATTGCATACATAGTATTTTTATTTAACTTGTTTTTGTTAATTTATGTTATTTCCGTTAAGTTCCTAACTGATTCCGTTAATTTTGGACTAAACTGCATAACAGAGTTAACTTTTAGAGTCATTCTGTCATTCTGTTATTTTCACCCGCGGGCGCCTCCGACACGGTCAACGGGCCGCGCGCTCTTCTCGCCCCAAAGGCCGGACCCGCGCGCTTCCCACTTTGGCAGTAACGGATTGTACCTTATTTTCCTCCCTTTTCTTATTTACAAATATCTTCTTTAGTCAAAAACATCTTTCTTGATCATAAACATTTACTAGCTTTTATTTGTAACCTCCCAATCCCACATTTCTAGCCCTTTTCATAAAAACAAAATATTTCATTTTTATTTTCTTTTATTTGTTTCATCTTCTTTTATTCATTATTCTATTTATCTTATTTTTTATTGGTCAATTCCATCTCACATGGATTGACCATTTTCCCTCCAACCTTTCCCTCTCCTTTCTACCTATAAAAACCCCCTTTCTTCTACCTTGGAAGAGGACTCTTTTTTTGGACCTTGAACTTTGAACTTTCTCCCTACACAAACTCTACACCATTCTCCCTACACAAATTTTCCCAACAAGAGTTCTAGCAACTAAACTCTTCACAAATTTCTACACAACAATTTCTCTACAACAACTTCAAGTCAAAGTTTGAAGTTCTCTTTTCTAAAGGTACACTTCTTCTTCTTCTATTTTATTTATGTCTTTTTAGATGTATGCAATCCCCACCAAATGGGACATGACCAAATGACCACTTTATTACATTAAAGTTGGTCAAGGTCATCTCCCTACATTTCAATCTCTACTTTAGTTTCCTATCCATTTCTTAATGTAATTGTTTAGTATAATTGTTACATGTAATCTTAAGCATAAATTAATAAATAAAACAATTCTCTTTTATTTCTCTTTTATTTTCCCCTTTCTTTTCACTTTAATTGTTAGCACTTTTTATTGAAGGACATTTAACATTAGAACACCAAAAGTAGCAAGACCCACGTAAGCGGGGCGGAGTGGGTGTTTAAGTACTTCCCACTCCGTCACCTAACCCCCGAACCTATCATCTCAAGAATCTTTGGTTTCGTAATCAATAAAAAAGGCTATTTTCTTAGGTTTTCTCGCGTTCCTCTAAAACGTGGGTGGCGACTCTTAAAATCAAGTAGACATCCTAGGTAATTCACACGCTCTAGCCAAGCCGTGGTTCCCCGGGGTATTTACAGTGGCGACTCTGCTGGGGACATAGAGGGTTAAACTTGCATTTTATGCTTTTGGTGTTCTTATATCTGTTTTCTGGGCAATCTGGTAAAAAGGGTAGGAAGCGCGCGCCTCCGGCCTTCTTGGCCTAAAGCGCGCGCGTCCGACCCTTATTACCAGAATCGCCCACCTTCCATCTTGTCCTTCATATTTCATATTTCTATGCTAACAAGTTTCTGCAGGGGAAAGTTACATAATTTGGGACTAGGGCAATCCCCTGAGTCCGCGGTTTCTTCTGACATTCTGACAGGTACCCCAGATGCGCGCGCCTCCTACATTCATGGCGCAATGCGCACGGTTCGTGCTTTATTTTGCCTTGATCCTAGCATTCTTCCCCAGCGTTCTCCACCATCCTTGAACTACGCTGGTCTGATTCCTTTCAAGGGATACGTAGGCAGCCTATTGGCACGACCAACCCACCATCCAGAATACCATCTCGCCGACACTCCTTCAAAGGCAAGAACAATTCATCACCATCAACATCATCATTCTCCATCCAAAGCATGGACATTCTTCATCAAAAGCATCAACATCCTCCAGCAATCCATCCTCAATAGCGGCAATGGTAAGTGAAGGTATGAACATCATTCATATCAAGCAATCTCCGCTTTCAAAAATCACTTCACGCACAGAATCACTTTACTTTTCTCTCATACAACCTGCTTTCAAATCACATCACACCACAAGCACAATTTCCCTCATAACTGCCATTTCACATCCCATACATGTCACAAGAACATATACCTGCAAAGCACACACTTAACAGGTACCACCACAAGGTCAACAACATCTACAACTCAAGGCACTTCATCCCCAGCAGAAAGTGATCCGCCGTCAACTACGCCTGCATCCCACAGAGTCAAACAATTACAGTTCAATGACAACAACTCGGTCCATGGTGAGCCACAAAATCACCACCTCTCCATCAAGCAACACAACAATATCACATATAGGCAGACGGAGCCTCGGATCCCGCATCAGCAAACGGTCCCGCCTTAGCAAACGGATCCCGCATCAGCAAACGGATCTCGACTTAGCAAACAGATCCCGCCTCCAGCAAATGGATCCCGCCTTAGCAAACGGATCCCGTTTCAGCAAACGGATCCCGCATCAGCAAATGGGTCCTGCATCAGTAAACGGATCCCGCCTTAGCAAACGGATCCCGCACCAGCAAACGGATCCCGCTTTCAGCAAACGGATCCCGCTCCAGCAAACGGATCCCACCTCAGTAAACGGATCCCGCACCGGCAAACGGATCCGGCCATCAGCAAACGGATCCCGCATTCAACAAACGGATCTCGCATCAGCAAACGGATCCCGCATTCAGCAAACGGATCCCGCATCAGCAAACGGATCCCGTATTCAGCAAACGGATCCCGCATTAGCAAACGGATCCCGCCTCAGCAAACGGATCACGCATTCAGCAAACGGATCCTGCATCAGCAAACGGATCCCGCTTCAGCAAACGGTTCCCTCATCAGTAAGCGGATCCCGCTTCAGCAAACGGATCCCGCTTCAGCAAACGGATCCCGCTTCAGCAAAACGGATCCCGCCATATCCTTTCTATATCAATAAAGCCGCTAACACAGGGAGCGCACCCCTATCCTTTGCAAATTTAAAATTCATGTTTTATCGAGTCTTTGTATTCTCTTGTCGATGTCCTCGGCGGTTGTCTTTCTTTCGTCGACTTGCTTTGCAATCCACGTCGCCGAGGGGCTCTGTAGACACCCCGCTTTGGACCTCTCAACCCGATTGCATACATAGTATTTTTATTTAACTTGTTTTTTGTTAATTTCTGTTATTTCCGTTAAGTTCCTAACTGATTCCATTAGTTTTGGACTAAACTGCATAACAGAGTTAACTTTTAGAGTCATTCTGTCATTCTGTTATTTTCACCCGCGGGCGCCTCCGACACTGTCAACGGGCCGCGCGCGCTTCTCGCCCCAAAGGTCGGACCCGCGCGCTTCCCTATTTGGCAGTAACGGATTGTACCTTATTTCCCTCCCTTTTCTTATTTACAAATATCTTCTTTAGTCAAAAACATCTTTCTTGATCATAAACATTTACTAGCTTTTATTTGTAACCTCCCAATCCCACATTTCTAGCCCTTTTCATAAAAACAAAATATTTCATTTTTATTTTCTTTTATTTGTTTCATCTTCTTTTATTCATTATTCTATTTATCTTATTTTCTATTGGTCAATTCCATCTCACATGGATTGACCATTTTCCCTCCAACCTTTTCCTCTCCTTTCTACCTATAAAAACCCCCTTTCTTCTACCTTGGAAGAGGACTCTCTTTTTGGACCTTGAACTTTGAACTTTCTCCCTACACAAACTCTACACCATTCTCCCTACACAAATTTCCCCAACAAGAGTTCTAGCAACTAAACTCTTCACAAATTTCTACACAACAATTTCTCTACAACAACTCCAAGTCAAAGTTTGAAGTCCTCTTTTCTAAAGGTACATTTCTTCTTCTTCTATTTTATTTATGTCTTTTTAGATGTATGCAATCCCCACCAAATGGGACATGACCAAATGACCACTTTATTACATTAAAGTTGGTCAAGGTCATCTCCCTACATTTCAATCTCTACTTTAGTTTCCTATCCATTTCTTAATGTAATTGTTTAGTATAATTGTTACATGTAATCTTAAGCATAAATTAATAAATAAAACAATTCTCTTTTATTTCTCTTTTATTTTCCCCTTTCTTTTCACTTTAATTGTTAGCACTTTTTATTGAAGGACATTTAACATTAGAACACCAAAAGTAGCAAGACCCGCGTAAGCGGGGCGGAGTGGGTGTTTAAGTACTTCCCACTCCGTCACCTAACCCCCGAACCTCTCATCTCAAGAATCTTTGGTTTCGTAATCAATAAAAAAGGCTATTTTCTTAGGTTTTCTCGCGTTCCTCTAAAATGTGGGTGGCGACTCTTAAAATCATGTAGACATCCTAGGTAATTCACGCGCTCTAGCCAAGCCGTGGTTCCCCGGGGTATCTACAGTGGCGACTCTGTTGGGGACATAGAGGTTTAAACTTGCATTTTCTGCTTTTGGTGTTCTTATATCTGTTTTCTGGGCAATCTGGTAAAAATGGTAGGAAGCGCGCGCCTCCGGCCTTCTTGGCCTAAAGCGCGCGCGTCCGACCCTTATTACCAGAATCGCCCACCTTCCATCTTGTCGTTCAAATTTCATATTTCTATGCTAACAAGTTTCTGCAGGGGAAAGTTACATAATTTGGGACTAGGGCAATCCCCTGAGTCCGCGGTTTCTTCTGACATTCTGACAGGTACCCCAGATGCGCGCGCCTCCTACATTTATGGCGCAATGCGCACGCTTCCCACGTAACTGCCCTGAGTCACGCACTTCTGGTCCATTTTCCAGAACAAAACAACAAACATAACAGTGAACAGAATGGGCAGTTTTGACAGTGTGTGGGCACCGGGCCTGCTTACACCCCCTTTTGCTTTTGTTTATTCATTTTTATCGGTCACACGGGTGATTCGAAAGTTGTAAATTACGTGCTTATTTTTTTTTTTTTTGAAAAAAATAATATTTTGTCACTTGTTAGACCTCACACTACGCGCACAATTCTTATCAACTGCTCACTATCGAGTCGCACAAGTCCAACCCCAAACCCGTCGAGGCCCGTCCTAGGAAGTTTCGAGCTCCACCCGACCTTGATTCCTCCGTGACTCAAGTCGGTTTCCATGTGCCGAGATTTCCCTAAACTAATGTCTTCAAATCATACATGCCACTCGTTGTTACGGACGAAATAAAAATCCGACCTCGCATGTACGCTTTACTACATTAATTTAGTTTAATCCCGTCACATGTAGGTATCACAAGCGTGGTGGAATCCGATGAGTATATGGGACCGCGAGATGGTCTATATACTAGTGTGACGATTCCACTATTTTTCTAGAAACCCCAAAAAGGACCACGTCCTTCCGACTTTTGTAAATAAAATAAAAACAAAAAGTCATTTCTCTTATGTGGTTGAGTCTTTTTCCTTTGTTTGTGGGTTAATTATTTTACTCAAAATATGTTTGTGGGGCCAACCTAAGATCGACCGTGTTCTCTCAATAGGTCCAATGGCTTCCAACGGCAACAACAACAAGGGTGAGAACATTTCCGTGTTCAACGAAAAGCTCTTCAACATAATAAGAGCCATTGGGGAACAAATGGATAGACTTGTCAAGGATGCCCGCCGCAAGGATTATTTGTGGCAAGACCGTCTTGATCTCGAGAGGAAAATTCACAAGGAAGAAGTGTCCGAACTTAAGGATCGTTTGCAAGAGCTCACCGACAGCAAGGCAAAGGTCCACGGTAAAGCACACTCAAGTGGCTCATCCCTCAAAAGTCACAAAGGTGCCACCATCGACCGTGTCTATACCCCTCTCAATGGCATGACCATCACCGAGGCCTACGAAGCTCTCAAAACCAAGGGACAAGTTTCTCCTCTCCAAGGGTACAAGTAACCACAACCATTACGTCGCAACCATGCCCACCACAAGTGGTGTGACTATCACCTATGAAGCGGTCACCTCACCGAGGATTGATTCTCCATCCGCAACATCATCCAAGACTTGATTGACAATGATGAATTTACCGTGGGTGAAGAACAACAGTCAGAGAGTGAGAACATGCAAGAACTCATCAAAGAAGGGGCTCAGATTTGAAATGGGGCCTCAACAAGAGATCATGCCACAAAGAAGACTACAACGACAATGGGGACTACAACAACAATCTCCGTTTCTCTTTCTCTACCTAGAAATAGGATTTAAAAAAAAAAGTCCTCTTAAGTGTGCATTAAAGTTTTCTTTCGTCCCACTTGTGTGAATGTTCAAATCAATTATCAAATAAAAGTCGTTCTTGTCCTCATACACTCTTCCAAGTTGTTCAATCTAATTCTTGGCAAAATGATGAAAAGATGTCTAAACAAGTTTTGGAACGAAGGCCATCGCTTGAACGCCTAGGGGCTAAACATCGACGACGGCATCAACAACGAAGACATCAACAACGACGAAATCAAGACAAAGAAAGGTGGAGCAACAATCATGAAGCAAAGTTTTCAAAAGGTGATATATATATATATATAAAAAAAAAGAGCTCGCTAGGTTGAAATCCTCAAATCAACCTAGGCAAAAGTTAGAGCAAAAAAAAAAAAAAAAAAAAAAGAAAACCCCCCTCAATCAAAAAAGTACAAGATCAACATCATTCCACCAAACGAAGGATGAAGCAACATCGACAAACAATCACGACGAAGCAACAATTCATCACTGCGAATGGAGCATCCACAAGAACTACGGTGACCTGAGCCTCTACACTGGAGGAACGTAGGCAACCTGCGGGTCCGGTCTCATGCAAGAAAGAAAATATGTTTAGCCCTAGCGCGTTATGGTGATCGGCCTTCATCTCGAACTTGTCAAGACATATTTGTACGATTCATTTGCCAATGAATTAATCACCTCAAGATTGAACAACTTTCCTAGATTTGGAATCACTTTCCGTTCCTTGTTGAGTCTAGGGCTTCTATTCTTTCTGCATACTCCCAATTTCTTGCTATCAAACTGGGGCTTTCTTTCTCTTCTCTCTTAATGACTTATTTGCCTTCGTGAGTCATTCAAAAAATATACATACATGAAGTCAATACTAGGGACACTTCCCTAGTCGAGTCAATGTCACTCATCTTTAGTGACAAAAGGTCTCCACCACAAAATCACATGTCTTATCTCCTCAGCCAGAGTCAATGCACACTTCCTCATTAATCGAGTAAAAAATGAGGACGCAAAAGAGATGCCCGCTAGATTGAAAACCCGAAAGGGCGGTCTAGGCAAAAAACATGGTGCGTCATAAAAAAAAATGAGAGAGTGAGAGAGAGAAGGGAAAGAGAAATAGAGATCTCCGGCATCTAAGGAAGACAACTGCACAAGTTCTACATTTGGTCTCCTCAGCAAGTCAATCCCCACCGATTCAACTTTGGGATTTCAAAAGGCTCGACAAGATATGGCACCATCAAAGGTTGTCTTGGGTTATCGGCATCATTCTCCAGCAGTGTGCATTTTTTGGTTCATGAAAAGAACGCCCGTGGTAACCAAGACCCATCTGAGAACGAGCCCATCATAAAAGGGCACGAGGTTGCACAAATAATCCCTAGCTAGTCAATTGACTTGGGCAGCAAATAACAACAACATGTGTCTCAGTTTTCAAAGCTTCTGCAAGTATGTGCTTCTAAAGTACGCCGAAAGGCTCCCGAGAAATGGAGTAGATCTTGCCATGTCCTCTCATATTTGTTCTCTAGCACGAGGATGAGTCACTCTTACTTTGATCAACAAATAGTGACGCCCTAGGGTCTATGTGACTCAAGAACAAGGGCTTCTTTTGCTTCATTTGACAATCAATAAGCCCTAGGGGCTATGCTCGAGAAAGATGTGTGAAACTATCCTCAAAGTCTCTCAAAAGGGATGTCAAAAAGCCCACTTATCATGTGTGCCCGTACTCGTTCCCCCAATCAAGGATGGACCTTTCTCGCAATCAATGATGGCACTCTAGGGGCTACGGTCAAGTCTTAAAGGCTCCCTCGGCAAGAAGCAATTCACTTCAATGTCCCCAGCAACATTTGAAGCTTTATACCGAAAGGTCTCAAGGGGCTTCGCAATCTACAATCTTTTGGGCTACGGCATTACAGTGATACAAGCAAAGGGCAATATTGGGGCTTCGCAATTAACAAGCTTTTGGGCAGTGGTACCCGAGCAATGCAATTTGGGAGTAGTCTTATGGCTCCATGAAAGGGATCAAACTTCAATGGTCCCTCAACACTTCCAGTCAAAAGGCATCTTGGTTTTAAATGAAGGCCCCGATGATATGAATGAATTTGATGATTCTTGTTAGAACTCACAGCAAGATTATGAAGGAAGTCTTAGAGAAAAGGAAAAGGATTCAATATGCTAGAATCACCCGGCTGAGTTATAGCGGGCAATGCCAATATGTTAACTCTATAAGCAGAGTTACGACCAATCCCAATGTTTCTGCAATACAGCACCCCCTTCTCCAAGATCAAAAGCACAGGCTGCATCCGAAGATCCGCCGTCGGTTCAACTCAAGAAGACTCGAGCAAACATACCGTTCGAGACTTTATCACACCAAGACCTTATCATCTGCAACAACATCACTATCTCCCACGAGACGTCTCCCGAAGCCCGTACTACATTTTTAACATGGACCTTCCGCCATTTGGGTATCAACCACAAAAATGGCCATCCATCTCCAAGCAAGAGAAAGAAGGAGATTGCCTTCAAGAGTCCTGCCCGATGTGGCATCCGCTCTCAATACAAAGCTAAGCTGATTTGGGGCTTCACATCGAAAGGTCTTCACATCCCGCCATCTCGAAGCCCACATGACATTTGGGGCTTAGCGATCTCCCGAAGCTTGGCATTAATAATCTTCTCTTGGGGCTTGCTCTCGTCAACATCAAAAGGCGATTTATCATAGGGCTAGGCAAGATTGGCATCAAGGGCATAATAGGGGATTTTCAATCAACAACCCCTTATCTCGGCATCGAAAGTCTTTTGAAACCCCATAATTGACGCATATCTTGGGGCTAGACATCAATTTCATTGGACACCACGGCAACGATGACAGAATTCAAAGCGAGGTAATCCGGGCTTCGACCGAACATGACTTGATCTTGGGTTGGCTTTGCAAACACATAATGGTTAAAATGGTTCACCCACAAACTAACTAAAAAAAAAAATCTTTTTTTCTCATGCGTCTATATTCTCTTCCTCTTAGTCTTTAAAAAAAAAAAAAAAAAAAAACGACAAAGGGATTTTTCTTTTTCTTTTTCTATGTGCAAAAGTTCGTGCTTTATTTTGCCTTGATCCTAGCATTCTTCCCCAGCGTTCTCCACCATCCTTGAACTACGCTGGTCTGATTCCTTTCAAGGGATACGTAGGCAGCCTTTTGGCACGACCAACCCACCATCCAGAATACCATCTCGCCGACACTCCTTCAAAGGCAAGAACAATTCATCACCATCAACATCATCATTCTCCATCCAAAGCATGGACATTCTTCATCAAAAGTATCAACATCCTTCAGCAATCCATCCCCAATAGCGGCAATGGTAAGTGAAGGTATGAACATCATTCATATCAAGCAATCTCCGCTTTCAAAAATCACTTCACGCACAGAATCACTTTACTTCTCTCTCATACTAACTGCTTTCAAATCACATCACACCACAAGCACAATTTCCCTCATAACTGCCATTTCACATCCCATACATGTCACAAGAACATATACCCGCAAAGCACACACTTAACAGGTACCACCACAAGGTCAACAACATCTACAACTCAAGGCACTTCATCCCCAGCAGAAAGTGATCCGCCGTCAACTACGCCTGCATCCCACAGAGTCAAACAATTACAGTTCAATGACAACAACTCGGTCCATGGTGAGCCGCAAAATCACCACCTCTCCATCAAGCAACACAACAATATCACATATAGGCAGACGGAGCCTCGGATCCCGCATCAGCAAACGGGTCCCCCCTTAGCAAACGGATCCCGCATCAGCAAACGGATCTCGCTTTAGCAAACGGATCCCGCCTCCAGCAAATGGATCCCGCCTTAGCAAACGGATCCCGCTTCAGCAAATGGATCCCGCATCAGCAAACGGGTCCCGCATCAGCAAACGGATCCCGCCTTAGCAAACGGATCCCGCACCAGCAAACGGATCCCGCTTTCAGCAAACGGATCCCGCTCCAGCAAACGGATCCCACCTCAGTAAATGGATCCCGCACCAGAAAACGAATCCCACCATCAGCAAACGGATCCCGCATTCAACAAACGGATCTTGCATCAGCAAACGGATCCCGCATTCAGCAAACGGATCCCGCATCAGCAAACGGATCCCGCATTCAGCAAACGGATCCCGCATTAGCAAACGGATCCCGCATTCAGTAAACGGATCCCGCCTCAGCAAACGGATCCCGCATTCAGCAAACGGATCCCGCATCAGCAAACGGATCCCGCTTCAGCAAACGGATCCCGCATCAGCAAACGGATCCCGCTTCAGCAAACGGATCCCGCTTCAGCAAACGGATCCCGCTTCAGCAAAACGGATCCCGCCATATCTTTTCTATATCAATAAAGCCGCTCACACAGGGGGCGCACCCCTATCCTTCGCAAATTTAAAATTTATGTTTTATCGAGTCTTTATTTTCTCTTGTCGATGTCCTCGGCGGTTGTCTTTCTTTCGTCGACGTGCTTTGCTTTGCAATCCACATCACCGAGGGGCTCTGTAGACACCCCGCTTTGGACCTCTCAACCCGATTGCAGACAGAGTATTTTTATTTAACTTGTTTTTGTTAATTTCTGTTATTTCCGTTAAGTTCCTAACTGATTCCGTTAGTTTTGGACTAAACTGCATAACAGAGTTAACTTTTAGAGTCATTCTGTCATTCTGTTATTTTCACCCGCGGGCGTCTCCGACACTGTCAACGGGCCGCGCGCGCTTCTCGCCCCAAAGGCCGGACCCGCGCGCTTTCCACTTTGGCAGTAACGGATTGTACCTTATTTCCCTCCCTTTTCTTATTTACAAATATCTTCTTTAGTCAAAAACATCTTTCTTGATCATAAACATTTACTAGCTTTTATTTGTAACCTCTCAATCCCACATTTCTAGCCGTTTTCATAAAAATAAAATATTTCATTTTTATTTTCTTTTATTTGTTTCATCTTCTTTTATTCATTATTCTATTTATCTTATTTTCTATTGGTCGATTCCATCTCACATGGATTGACCATTTTCCCTCCAACCTTTCCCTCTCCTTTCTACCTATAAAAACCCCCCTTCTTCTACCTTGGAAGATGAATCTCTTTTTGGGCCTTGAACTTTGAACTTTCTCCCTACACAAACTCTACACCATTCTCCCTACACAAATTTCCCCAACAAGAGTTCTAGCAACTAAACTCTTCACAAAAAAATCTACACAACAATTTCTCTACAACAACTTTAAGTCAAAGTTTGAAGTACTCTTTTCTAAAGGTACACTTCTTCTTCTTCTATTTTATTTATGTCTTTTTAGATGTATGCAATCCCCACCAAATGGGACATGACCAAATGACCACTTTATTACATTAAAGTTGGTCAAGGTCATCTCCCTACATTTCAATCTCTACTTTAGTTTCCTATCCATATCTTAATGTAATTGTTTAGTATAATTGTTACATGTAATCTTAAGCATAAATTAATAAATAAAACAATTCTCTTTTATTTCTCTTTTATTTTCCCCTTTCTTTTCACTTTAATTGTTAGCACATTTTATTGAAGGACATTTAACATTAGAACACCAAAAGTAGCAAGACCCGCATAAGCGGGGCGGAGTGGGTGTTTAAGTACTTCCCACTCCGTCACCTAACCCCCGAACCTCTCATCTCAAGAATCCTTGATTTCATAATCAATAAAAAAGGCTATTTTCTTAGGTTTTTTTGCGTTCCTCTAAAACGTGGGTGGCGACTCTTAAAATCAAGTAGACATCCTAGGTAATTCACGCGCTCTAGCCAAGCCGTGGTTCCCCGGGGTATCTACACCAAGAAGGTCACTCCCAACCACCCAGAAAGCAAACCCAATCCGTAGGGCATCCTCTGATCAGTCAAGTTCATATTTCAATTACCTTGACTCCATTCAATGCCATACGTGTTCGGGATGGGGACACTATGCCAATGAATGCGCAAACAATCTGAGGAAGAAGGGTAAGGGCTTATGGGTGTCTCTAAGTGACAATGAAGAAGAAGGAGTGGACCATGATTAAAACCCATATGAGCCAACCATGTTTGTCACTGTTTGTGACTCGGACACAAAAAGTGCTATCCCAAGTGATAACCCAAGTGGGATAACACCTGTGATAACACCCAGCAGGTATAATGATTTCAATTTTACTAATGCTGTTTATTTTGTGGGGTCTATTAATCTGGATGCAGGAAGTTCTCAAGATGATGCTGAGATGAGTAAGGATGAACTCATAAGAGGATTAAGGAATCTTTATGAGGACATTCTTGAAGAATACAAGAAGGAGTATAGCATGGTACAATTCCTGACCAAAGAAACTCAGCAACTAAGGCTTGGTGTGGCTACTCTTGAAATCCAACTCACAAAGAAGGATGCTGAGCTGGAGAAAGTCAAGAAGAAATTGTCTCTACCCGAAACCACACTCAAGAAACTCAACACGGGGTCTACCAAACTGGATGAGATCCTCATGTTAAGTAAACCTCTCATGGCAGGTATTGGTTTTCAAGATTGTTTAGATAAGATCATTTCTTCTTTGTCTTTGGAAGATAATCAAACACGTTTTATAAATGAACGTGGAAAGGATAATGATTTGTCTTCTTTCAAAACCTCTGATAAAGGGAAAGTGTGTACTTATTGCCACATACTGGACATTTTAAGAAAAAATGTCATACTTTTCTGAAAAGAAATCAGTCCAGTTCCTCAGTGTTACCTGAAGTGTTACCCACTACTCCTGATAACACTGCTTATCAGAAAAATAAAAAGCAAAGTAAGAAAAAATGGAGACCTAAAAACAATCAAAGATGTGATGTTGTTTTTACTGCCTTAAGAACTAATGTTGAAGGTTCATGGTATTTTGATAGTGGGTGTTCACGTCACATGACGGGAACAAAATTGTTTTTAAAAGACTATGAATCTGTTCTTGGAGGTAATGTTACTTATGGTGGTGGAAGTAAGAGCAAGATAATAGGGAAAGGAACACTAAATGTGCATGGTTTCCCTGCCCTAAAACATGTCTTACATGTAGATGGTCTTGTAGCTAATTTAATTAGTATAAGCCAACTTTGTCAGAGTTGATGTCACCACTTTGTGGCATCAAAAGTTAGGACACGCAAATTTCCGAAACATTGAAAAAATTGTTAAGCTTGGTTCTATTCAAGGAGTTCCTAATTTGGATTTTAAAAACAAAATCATTTGTGAAGGTTGTCTTAAAGTCAAACAAACTAGTGTTGCTCACAGTGCTGCCCAATACCATGAGCAGTACTCTGTAACAACACATTGTTTTCAACTTTTACATATGAATTTAATGGGTCCAATTGAGGTTGATAGTTTGGGTGGTAAGAAATATTCGTTGGTAATTGTTGATGATTTTTCTAGGTTCTCTTGGATCTTTTTCTTAAAAGAAAAATCTGAGGCTTTTGAAAAATTTTAAATCTTTCACTCAAGAATCAAAAACATGTTTTGTGCTTCTGTTTCTCGTATAAGATCCGATCATGGTAAAGAGTTTGAAAATGTTTCCTTTTCTTCCTTTTGTGAGAAATGGGAATACACCATGAATTTTCGGCACCCTAAACTCCTCAACAAAATGGGATTGCAGAAAGGAAAAATCAGACATTACTTGAAATGGCCCGTGTAATATTGTTTTCTAAACAAATTTCTAAAAAATTTTGGGCCGAAGCATTAAATACCGCTTGTCACACGGCAAATAGAGTTTTCTTAAGACCCGATACCACAATGACACATTATGAGATTTTGAATGGCAAGAAGCCTAAAGTTCACTATTTTCATGTTTTTGGGTGTGTATGTTACATTCTAAATGACCGAGATCAACTGAAAATGTTTGACTCTAAGAATGATAAGGAAATTTTTCTTGGGTATGCTTAAAATAGTCGAGCATATAGGGTGTACAATCTAAGGTTGAAAACTATCCAAGAATCGGTTAACATTGCTTTTGATGACATGTCGAGTATTGCAGGTGAAGGACCTCAGGAACCTCCCTTGATTCTGTTGGATGAGCTGAATGATAACAGAGAAAATTCTAACTCTGTTGATGACGCAGGTGCTGGCCAAAGTGTTACCACTAACGAGGCAACACTTCCGGTAACACCTGATTCCAGTATAGCTGCTGAAACAGAAGAAGAAAATCCAAATGGTGCAGAGGTTCATGAAATTATAAGAAGAGATCCCCCAGCCAGAATAAGAAGGAATCACCCTTCTACACAAGTGATAGGGGAGGTAAGTGAAGGAATTCAAACAAGAAACAAAGAACCAATCAATTACCGGGAAATGGTAAGGTATGTGTGTATGTCTACCACATATGCAAAGGTGAAGTACTCTTGTTTTATTTCCACCTTAGAACCTAAGAATGTGATTGATGCTTTAAAAGATAATTTTTGAATTCAAGCCATGCAAGAGGAGCTTGAACAATTTACCCGAAATAATGTTTGGACTTTAGTTCCCCGTCCCGCTAACACTAAAATTATTGGGACTAAATGGATTTTCAAAAATAAAAGTGATGAAATGGGTAAAATTGTTCGTAACAAAGCTCGTCTTGTGGCTCAAGGCTACACACAGGTCGAAGGTATCGATTATGATGAGACCTTCACACATGTGGCTAGAATTGAGTCCATAAGACTCCTCTTGGCTATAGCTTGTTATCTTAAAATCACATTGCACCAAATGGATGTGAAAGGAGCATTTTTGAATGGGTATATTGATAAAGAAATCTATGTTGAACAACCTAAAGGGTTTGAAGACCCATTCAAACCACACTATGTTTATAAGCTTATCAAACCTTATATGGCTTGAAACAAGCTCCTCGAGCATGGTATGGTCGCTTAACTCAATTTTTGTTGGAATATGGTTTTGTTAGAGGAGAAGCCGATAGGACTTTGTTTATCTTAAGAAATGGTAAAACCCTTGTCATAGCTCAAATATATGTTGATGAAATTGTTTTTGGCTCCACATCCGAAACGGATTTAAAAAAAATTGTGGATGCCATGTCTTCAACTTTTGAAATGAGTATGATAGGGGAACTAAACTTTTTCCTTGGTTTGCAGGTGAAACAATCGGATGAAGGGATCTTCATTTGACAAAGTAAGTATGCGAAAAGTTTGGTAACAAAGTTTGGGTTGGAGCATGCCAAGGCGTCTAAAGTATCAATGGGTTCTACACTGATGTTGGGAAAGGACCAAGTAGGGGAGGACGTGGATCCAACCTTATATCGCTCCATGATAGGTAGTCTCTTTTATCTTACTGCGAGCCGTCCTGACTTAATGTTTAGTATGTGCGTATGTGCACGCTATCAAGCCAGTCCTAAACTCTCTCATCTAAATGCTGTCAAAAAGATTATCAAATATGTGTCAGGCACGAGTGATTTAGGAATATGGTTTTCTAAGGATACTAATACCAACCTTGTTGGTTTTAGTGATTCTGACTGGGAGGGTGACATGGATGATAGGAAAAGTACTAGTAGGGGGTGTTTCTTTTTGGGTAATAACTTAGTGTCATGGTATAGTCGTAAACAAAACTGTGTGTCTCTTTCGACAGCCGAGTCCGAATATGTCGCGGCCGGTAGTTGTTGTTCCCAACTCATTTGGTAAAAACACATGTTAGACGACTATGGTCTTGATAGTAATATCTTAACCATGTATTGTGATAATCTAAGTGCTATAAACATTTCAAAAAACCCGGTTCAACATTCCCGTACTAAACACATTGGTATCTGTCACCATTTTCTAAGAGACTTGGTTGAAAAAGATTTGATAAACATAGAGCATATTGATACTAAGTATCATCTTGCTGACATTTTTACCAAGGCCCTTGACCATGAGAGATTTTCAAGTTTGAAAAGATCTCTTGGTCTTTGTATTTTTTTAATCTACTGTTTTTGAGTGTTACCATGAGTTTTGTCAACACTTCTGGTAACACTGTTTACAATAAAAAAAAAGTTTTTCGTTTTAAGCCTTCGCGGCGGCACATGCTGACATTTTTGTTTTGGTAGGTTTATACTTGGTTAATGTTATTCAAATATATGTTTAGGACATAGAATTGCTTAATCCCAATCATAGTTATCACTTAGGATCCCCTAATTTTATTAGAACCTTTGTAAGGTACCCTTAGGATTCTTTGTGACCATGCACAGGTGTATTCCAACTCTTTAATCATGGAAAACCAGCAAAAGGAAGCAAAATCAGCAGACCAGAATTCAACATGCCGATCAACTTACTACTCAAGTTGCCGATGACACAAATAATCAGCAAGGACAATCTGAACCTTATTGACAGTCAGGTTTTGTTGTTCTATCTCAATGTCAACTTACTGATTGTCTCTGTCCTTTCTATACTATCTTATCAGAAAGTTGTTAAATTGCTCTGTCATGATTACTGTGCCGTCTGACATATAGCTATTTTTAGCTATACTTTGTCCCTACTTGCTTTTTGCAGGTAACCGGTTGAGACAAAGAGGTCTTTACCCATCAGACTTTTCCAAGCATGCGTGTACTCCATATCTTTGCCATTAATGCTGAAGATACGGCATTTAATGCTCCGCAACTACCCAGCTAGATATTCAAATTGCAAGCCTTCTTCTACAAGACTCAAGACATTCACTCCTCTTTTAAATAGAGGACTTAGAGCATTGAAGACGGTTGGTGAAAATAGAGCATTGAAGAGAGTTGAATGTTTTAGAGTATTCATTGAAGCTCAAACATTCTATCCAGATAATCATTAGATCATTTACTAGGACATACACTTGTGCACCAACTCAACAACAATGTTAGTATTCCCGAACTAGATCATTTAAGGAATACGTTGTTTGAGTTATTCACACACCCACCTGAGTGAGATAAGTTCTATTGGACTTGCCGCTCAAAAACACTTGGTCAGATTTGTATTATGATCCATTAGTGATCTCTAGAATTTAGTCTTTGTTTCTGGCAAAGCCGTGCTTATAATAGACTAGAGATATCTAATAGTACTCTTAACCCAAATCCAAGTTCTGACCAAACTTGGTAGAGGACGTAGCAGTATTTACACTGTGAACCTCTCCAAATCATTGTGTCCCTGTTGTTTACTTTATCCTTGCCGGTTGGAATTCTATCACCGGCAGATCGTATATGTTTGTTCTAATTCATTGTAATTTCCATTGACCAATCTCTTGAAACTTCATTGAACTTTTAGAAATCACTTTGTGTTAAACCAAGCTCTCAAAACCTTTCTCATACTGATTTTGTGTGAGTTAAAACCAAGTCATATCTTCTCCACTGCGCTTACTGAAAATAGTTTGCAAACTGATAAGTGACTTTGCTTCTAAAGTGTTTCCTTGAAAAAGTTTTAAAAAGGCTATTCACCCCCCCTATAGCCTATTTTCCTACCAATTGGGCCTAACAATTGGTATCAGAGCTTGGAATTTTGAAAGAAATTTCCAAGCTTTGCAGCTTGTTTGCCGATACCATGGCAGGAAAAATTATGCAGTCATTCAACATCACTACCATCCCATTGTTAAATGTCAACGAGTTTGGTGTCTGGAAATCTCGTATGATAAAGTATATGAACTCAATCGATGATCGGTTGATGAAAGTCATAGAAGGTGGTCCAATAATTCCTTTAAAAGTCTCAACCACCTATAGACCTATTCCCTCCACTCAGCTGACACAACATGCTGATCGTGACACTGAACAAGAAACCCATGTTCAAATTGAAGAAACTTTGGTTGAGAAACCAAGAGAGGAATGGACTGAGGATGACAAACTTTCAGCTGCCCTAGATGGAAAAGCATGCCACATTATCTCTTGTGGTTTGGACGACAAGCAATATAAACTCATTGACTTGTGCTCCACGGCTCAAGAATGCTGGAACAAGCTCCTTGCATACTTTGAAGGTGATGAACAGGTGAAGGACAACAGACTCTACGATTGTATTGCTGAGTTTGAATCCTTCAAGAAACTAGATGGTGAATCACTAAGGAGTGCCTACGACAGATTCTGCGAGGTAAGTAATTTATGTGCTTCATTAGGTAAGGTTTATACTATGAAAGACCTGAATATTCGTTTTCTAAGTTCTTTGGCAAATGAGTATCATACCAAGGTCACCGCTGTTAGAGAAGTGAGAGACTTGAACAAGACTTCTATTCAGAATCTTGTGTCTAGTCTATTTCTGTATGAGAGAGAACTGCAAAAACTTAACGTTCTCGATAAAAATTTCAAAAACTTATCTCTATCAGCTCAGTCACAGATATCCTTCCCTTCAAACAAATTTCCTCCTGTAGATCCCCATCCAACACCCTGCTGTTCCAAAACCCCAGAAATAACCTCAGAGCAACCTATGGAAGAAGACGAATTTGCCGCCTTCACTAGGAACTACTGTAGATACCCCGGGGGACCACGGCTTGGCTAGAGCGCGTGAATTATCCTAGGATGTCTACTTGATTTTAAGAGTCGCCACCTATGTTTTAGAGGAACATAAGAAAAACCTAAAGAAAGCCAATTTTTGTACGAAAACAAGAGATTCGGGAGAGAAAGGGTTCGGGGGTTAGGTGACGGAGTGGGAAGTACTTAAACACCCACTCCGCCCCGCTTACGCGGGTCTTGCTACTTTTGGTGTTCTAATGCTAAATGTCCTTCAATTTAATAATAAGAGAAATGTGCTAACAATTATAATGAAAAGAAAGGGGAAATTTATAGAGGAAAAATAAAGGAGAATTGTTTATTTATTGATTTATGCTAAAAATTACATGTCGAATTATCGCTAGGTAATTACATTAAGAAATGAGAATGTAAATTAAAGTGGAATTAAAATGTTGGGATGTAACCTTGACCAAACTTCAATAGTGAAGTGGCCTTTTGGTTGTATCCCTTTTTATGGAGATTGCATACATTGCCTAGACATGAATAAAATAAGAAGAAGAAAAAAGGGAAGTTGTACCTTAAGAAGAGGACTTCAAACTTGGACTTGAAAATGGTGTTGTTGTGGAGAAATTGTTGTAGAACAATTTTATGTAGAGTCTTGTTACGAAGAACTCTTGTTGGGAGAATTTGTGTAGAGAATTGTGTATAGTGTGTGTATAGAGAAAATTCAAGTCTAAAAATGAGGTCCAAGGTCTAAAAAATGAGGTCCTTTTCCAAGGTAGGAGATGATGGTTTTTATAGGTAAAATTAGGAGGGAAAGGTTGGAGGGAAATTGGTCAATCCATGTGAGATGGAATTGACCAATCACAAATAAGATAAATAAAATAATAAATAAATAATAAAGAGAAAATCAAATAATAATAAAAAAGAATATTTTGTTTTTATGAAGAATGGCTAGAATAAAGGATTTGGGAGTTATGAAATAAGGGGGAATGAATGTGGATGTAAAAAGGAGGTGTTTGTGATCAAGAAGAGATTTTCTAAATAAGAAAAAGGAGGGAAAATGGTGCTATCCGTTACTGCCAAAGCGGGAAGCGCGCGGGTCCGGCCTATTGGACCAAACGCGCGCGCGACCCATTGACGGTGCCGGAAGCGCCCACGGGTTAAAACGACAGAATGACAGAAATGACTCTAAAAGTTAACTCTGTTATGTAGTTTAGTCCAAAACTAACGGAATCAGTTAGGAATTTAACGGAAATAACAGAAATTAACAAAATCAAGTTAAATAAAAATACTATGTATGCAATCGGGGTGAGAGGTCCAAAGCGGGGTATCTACAGAGCCCCTCGCCGACGTGGATTGCAATGCAAAACACGTCGACGAAAGAAAGACAACAGCCGAGGACATCGACAAAAGAAAACAAAGACTCGATAAAGCAGGAATTTGAAATTATAAAGGATAGGAGTGCGCTCCTTGTGTGAGCGGCTTAATTGCTATAGAAAGGATATAGCGGGATCCGTTTGCTGAAGCGGGATCCGTTTGCTGAATGCGGGATCCGTTTGCTGAAGCGGGATCCGTTTGCTGATGCGGGATCCGTTTGCTGAATGCGGGATCCGTTTGCTGAGGCGGGATCCATTGGCTGAAGCGGGATCCGTTTGCTGAAGCGGGATCCGTTTGCTGATGCGGGATCCGTTTGCTGAATGCGGGATCCGTTTGCTGATGCAGGATCCGTTTGCTAAGGCGGGATCCGTTTGCTGAATGCGGGATCCGTTTGCTGAATGCGGGATTTATTTGCTGATGCGGGATCCGTTTGCTAAGGCGGGATCCGTTTGGTGATGTGGGATCCGTTTGCTGAATGGGAGATCCGTTTCCTGATGCGGGATCCGTTTGCTGAATGCGGGATCCGTTTGCCGATGCGGGATCCGTTTGCTAATTCCGGGATCACTGTGGACCAAATTGCTGTCTAGAGCTGCAGTTGCTGTTGACTTTATTGTGGGGATGCGGGCATGGTTGACTGTGGACCATTTTCCGCTGGGGATGAAATGCCTTGAGTAGCGGATGCTGTTGACTTCGTGGTGGTACCTGTTATGTGTGTGCTTGGCAGGTATATTTGTTTGTGCAAGAAGATGCATGAAGTGTGAAATGAAGAGAGAAATAGTGCTCGTGGTGCAATGTGATTTGAAAGCAGTTTGTATGAGAGAGAAGTAAAGTGATTCTGTGTGTGAAGTGATTTTTGAAAACGGAGATTGATTGAGATGAATGATGTTCATACCTTCACCTACCATTGCCGCTTGATTGGGTATGGATTGCTGAAGGATGTTGCTGCTTTTGATGAAGAATGTCCATGCTTTGGATGGAGAATGATGATGTTGATGGTGATGAATTGTTCTTGCCTTTGAAGGAGTGTCGGTGGGATGGTATTCTGGGTGATGGGTTGGTCGTGCCAAAAGGCTGCCTACGTATCCCTTGGAAGGAATCAGACCAGCGTAGTTCAAGGATGATGGAGAATGCTGGGGGAGAATGCTAGGAGCAAAGCAAAGTAAAGCACATACTTTTGCACATAGAAGGAGAAAAAGAAAAAGTTTTTTTTTTTTTTTTTTTTTTTTAGAAGGGAAAGAATATGCACACATGTGACAAAAAGATTTTTTTTTTTAGTTCGTGGGTGAACCATTTTAACCATTGTGTGTTTGTAAAGCCAACCCAAGATCAAGTCATGTTCGATCGAAGTCCGGATTGCCTCGCTTGAATGTTGTTGTCGTTGCCGTGGTGTTCAACGAAATTGATGTCTAGCCCCAAGAGATTTGTCGATTATGGGGCTTCAAAAGGGACTATTGATGCCGAGATGCCAAGGGGTTGCTGATTGTAAAGCCCCTCGAATGCTGAACTTTGAGTGGCTTATGAAGCCACAGGATGAATCAACTCTTAGCCCATTCAAATAAACTGTCTTTTGTTGTCGACGTGGGCAAGCCCCAAGAGAAGATCATTGATACCAAGCTTTGAGAGATTGCTAAGCCCCAAATGCCATGGGCTTATCAAGTTTGTAGATGGCGGGATATGAGGACCTTTCGGTGTGAAGCCCCAACTTATCTTGGCATTGTATTGAGAGCGGATGCACCATTGGGTAGGACTCTTGAAGGCGATCTCCTTCTTTCTCTTGCTTGGAGATGGATGGCCCTTTTGTGGTTGATACCCAAATGGCGGAAGGTCCATGTTGAAAATGTAGTACGGTCTTCGGGAGACGTCTCGTGGGAGATGGTGATGTTGTTGCAGATGATAAGGTCTTGGTATGATAAAGTCTCGAATGGTATGTTTGCTCGAGTCTTCTTGAGTTGAACCGACGGCGGATCTTCAGATGCAGCCTGTGCTTTTGATCTTGGAGAAGGGGGTGCTGTATTGCAGAAACATTGGGATTGGCCGTAACTCTGTCTCTAGAGTTAACATATTGGCATTGCCCGCCATAACTCAGCCGGGTGAGTCTAGCATATTGAATCTTTTTCCTTTTCTCTAAGACTTCCTTCAGAATCTCGCTGTGAGTTCTAACAAGAATCATCAAATTCATTCATATCATCGGAGCCTTCATTTAAAACCAAGAGGCCTTTTGACTGGAAGTGTTGAGGGACCATTGAAGTTTGATCCCTTTCATGGAGCCATAAGACTACTCCCAAATCGCATTGCTCGGGTACCACTGCCCAAAAGCTTGTTAATTGCGAAGCCCCAATATTGCCATTTGCTTGTATCACTGTAATACCGTAGCCCAAAAGATTGTAGATTGCGAAGCTCCTTGAGACCTTTCGGTATAGAACTTCAAATGTTGCTGGGGACATTGAAGTGAATTGCTTCTTGCCGAGGGAGCCTTTAAGACTTGACCGTATCCCCTAGAGTGCCATCATTGATTGCGAGAAAGGTCCATCCTTGATTGGGGGAACGCGTACGGGCACACATGACAAGAGGGCTTTTTGACATCCCTTTTGAGAGACTTTGAGGATAGTCTCACACATCTTTCTCGAGCATAGCCCCTAGGGCTTATTGATTGTCAAATGAAGCAAAAGAAGCCCTTGTTCTTGAGTCAAATAGCCCCTAGGGCGTCACCATTTGTTGAGCAAAGCAAGAGTGACTCATCCTCGTGAGAGGGAACAAACATGAGAGGACATGGAAAGAGCTACTCCATTTCTCGGGAGCCTTTCGGCGTACTTTAGAAGCACATACTTGAAGAAGCTTTGAAAACTGAGACACATGTTGTTGCTATTTGCTGCCCAAGCCAATTGACTAGCTAGGGATTATTTGTGCAACCTCGTGCCCTTTTATGATGGGCTCGTTCTCAGATGGGTCTTGGTTACCACGGGCCTTCTTTTCATGAACCCAGAAATGCACACTGCTGGAGAATGATGCCGATAACCCAAGACAACCTTTGATGGTGCCATATCTTGTCGAGCCTTTTGCAATCCTAAAGTTGACTTGGTGGGGAATTGATTTGTTGAGGAGATCCAATGTAGAGCTTGTGCAGTTGTCTTCGTTAGAGGCCAGAGATCTCCATTTCTCTTTCCCTTCTCTCTCTCACTCTCTCATTTTTTTTATGACGCACCCTGTTTTTTGCCTAGACCGCCCTTTCGGGTTTTCAATCTAGCGGGCATCTCTTTTGCGTCTTTTTTTTTTTTACTCGATTAATGAGGAAGTGTGCATTGACTCTGGCTGAGGAGATAAGACATGTGATTTTGCGGTGAAGACCTCTTGTCACTAAAGATGAGTGACATTGACTCGACTAGGGAAGTGTCCCTAGTATTGACTTTATGTATGTATAGATTTTTTGAATGACTCACGAAGGCAAGTAAGTCATTAAGAGAGAAGAGAAGGAAAGCCCCAATTTGATTGCAAGAAATTGAGAGTATGCAGAAAGAATAGAAACTCCTAGACTCGATAAGGAACGGAATGCGATTCCAAATCTAAGAAAGTTGTTCAATCTTGAGGTGATTAATTCATTGGAAAATGAATCGTACAAAGATGTCTTGACAAGTTCGAGATGAAGGCCGATCACCATAACGCACTAGGGCTAAACATATCTTCTTTCTTGCATGAGACCGGGCCCGAAGGTTGCCTACGTTCCTCCAGTGTAGAGGCTCAGGTCGCCGTAGTTCTTGTGGATTCTCCATTCGTAGTGATGGTTGTTGCTTCGTCCTTCATCGGTGGAATGATGTTGATCTTATATTTCTTTGATTGAGGGGGATTTTTTTTTTTTTTTTTTTTTTTTATGCTCTAACTTTTGCCTAGGTTTATTTGAGGATTTCAACCTAGCGAGTTTTTTTTTTTTTTTTTTAATCCCCCTTTGAAACATTGCTTGAATTTTCTCCATGGTTGTTGCTTCACCTTTCTTTGGCTTGATTTCGCCGTTGATGTTTTGATGTCTTCGTTGTTGATGCCGTCGTTGATGTTTAGCCCCTAGGCGTTCAAGCGATGGCCTTCATTCCAAAACTTGTTAAGACATTTTTTCATCATTTTGCCAAGAATTAATTGAACAACTTGGAAGAGTGTATGAGGACAAGAACGACTTTTATTTAATGATTGACTCAAAATTTTAACATTGGACGGGAGAAAACATTGATGCACACTTAGAGGACTTTTGACTCTTTTTTTTTATTCCTATTACTAGGTAGAGAAAGAGAAACGGCGATTGTTGTTGTCGGCCTTGTAGCATGATCTCTTGTTGAAACCCCATTTCAAATCTGAGCCTCTTCCTTGATGAGTTCTTGCATGTTGCCATTCTATAACTGTTGTTCCTCACCCATGGTAAATTCACCATTGTCAATCAAGTCTTGGATGATGTTGCGGATGGAGAAGAAATCCTCGGTGAGGTGACCGCTGCATAGGTTATAGTCACACCACTTGTGGTGGGCATGGTTGCGACGTAACGGTTGTGGTTGCTTGTACCCTTGGAGAGGAGAAACTTGTCCCTTGGTTTTGAGAGCTTCGTAGGCTTTGGTGACAGTCATGCCTTGGAGGGGAGTGTACACACGGTCGTTGGTAGAGCCTTTGTGACTCTTGAGGGGTGAGCCACTTGAGCGTGCTTTACCGTGGACCTTTACCTTGCTGTCAGTGAGCTCTTGCAAACGAGCCTTAAGTTCGGACACTTCTTCCTTGTGAATTTTCCTCTCGAGATCAAGACAGTCTTGCCACAAATCATCCTTGCGGCGGGCATCCTCGACAAGCCTATCCATTTGTTCCCCCATGGCTCTTATTATGTTGAAGGGCCTTTCGTTGGACATGAAGATGTTCTCACCCTTGTTGTTGTTGCCATTGGAAGCCATTGGACCTATTGAGAGAACACGGTTGATCTTAGGTTGGCTCCACAAACACCTTTTGAGTAAAATGATTTCACCCACAAACAAGAAAAGACTCAACCACATAAAGAAAAATGACTCTTTTTATTTATTTATTTACAAAAGTCGGAAGGACGTGGTCCTTTTTGGGGTTTCTAGAAAAATAGTGGAATCGTCACACTAGTATATAGACCTTCTCGCGGTCCCATATACTCATCGGATTCCACCACGCTTGTGAATCCTACATGTGTCGGGATTAAACTAAATTAATGTAGTAAATCATACATGCGGGGACGGAGTTTTTATTTGCGTCCATTATGACCACTTGGGGACGGAGTTTTATTTCGTCCATAACAACGAGTGGCATGTATGATTTGAAGACATTAGTTTAGGGAAATCTCGGCACATGGAAACCGACTTGAGTCACGGAGTGTTAGACCCTAACTAGAATTGTGTGGTTTGTGCTCGGCTAAAGAGAGGCTTAAAGGTCACCCCCGGCATGTAGTCACGAACTACGCCACGGGCTGAGGTTTACCGCTTCGAAAGAGTCAAGGTCGAGTGGAGCTTGAAACTTCCTAGGACGGGCCTCGACGGGTTTGGGGTTGGACTTGTGCGACTCGATAGTGAGCAGTTGATAAGAATTGTGCGCGTAGTGTGAGGTCTAACAAGTGACAAAATATTTTTTTTTCAAAGGAAATAATAAAAAAAAAAACAAATAAGCAGGTAATTTACAACTTTCGAATCACCCGTGTGACCGATAAAAATGAACAGGAAATAAAAGCTGTCCTGTGCAGGCCCGGTGCCCACACACTGTCAAAACTGTCCATTCTGTTCGCTGTTTCTGTTTCTGGGAAATGCCCAGAAGCGCGCGCATTCTGATGCCTACTCGGGAGGCGCGCGCGTTAGACTGAGAGAAGTAGAGGCGCCCGCTTCTGGGCAGTACCTACAAATCAGTGGGTTCAAGGGATTGTCTTGACCCTAAATTATAGAACTTTTTTCCCTGCAGTAAATGTTAGCACAGAAACATGGAATTGAAGGAAAAGATGGGAGGCGGGCGATTCTGGTAATTAGGGTCGGACGGGCGCGCTTTAGGCCAAAAAGGCCAGAGGCGCGCGCTTCCTACACTTTTTACCAGAATGCCCACAAAACAGAATAAAAGAACACCAAAAGATGAAAACACAAGTTTAACCCTCTAATTCCCCAGCAGAGTCGCCACTGTAGATACCCCGGGGGACCACGGCTTGGCTAGAGCGCGTGAATTATCCTAGGATGTCTACTTGATTTTAAGAGTCGCCACCTATGTTTTAGAGGAACATAAGAAAAACCTAAAGAAAGCCAATTTTTGTACGAAAACCAGAGATTCAGGAGAGAAAGGGTTCGGGGGTTAGGTGACGGAGTGGGAAGTACTTAAACACCCACTCCGCCCCGCTTACGCGGGTCTTGCTACTTTTGGTGTTCTAATGCTAAATTTCCTTCAATTTAATAATAAGAGAAATGTGCTAACAATTATAATGAAAAGAAAGGGGAAATTTATAGAGGAAAAATAAAGGAGAATTGTTTATTTATTGATTTATGCTAAAGATTACATGTCGAATTATCGCTAGGTAATTACATTAAGAAATGAGAATGTAAATTAAAGTGGAATTAACATGTTGGGATGTAACATTGACCAAACTTCAATAGTGAAGTGGCCTTTTGGTTGTATTCCTTTTTATGGAGATTGCATACATTGACTAGACATGAATAAAATAAGAAGAAGAAAAAGGGAAGTTGTACCTTAAGAAGAGGACTTCAAACTTGGACTTGAAAATGGTGTTGTTGTGGAGAAATTGTTGTAGAACAATTTTATGTAGAGTCTTGTTACGAAGAACTCTTGTTGGAATAATTTGTGTAGAGAATTGTGTATAGTGTGTGTATAGAGAAAATTCAAGTCTAAAAATGAGGTCCAAGGTCTAAAAAATGAGGTCCTTTTCCAAGGTAGGAGATGATGGTTTTTATAGGTAAAATTAGGAGGGAAATGTTGGTGGGAAATTGGTCAATCCATGTGAGATGGAATTGACCAATCACAAATAAGATAAATAAAATAATAAATAAATAATAAAGAGAAAATCAAATAATAATAAAAAAGAATATTTTGTTTTTATGAAGAATGGCTAGAATAAAGAATTTGAGAGTTATGAAATAAGGGGGAATGAATGTGGATGTAAAAAGGAGGTGTTTGTGATCAAGAATAGATTTTCTAAATAAGAAAAGGGAAGGAAAAATGGTGCTATCCGTTACTGCCAAAGCGGGAAGCGCGCGGGTCCGGCCTATTGGACCAAACGCGCGCGCGACCCATTGACGGTGCCGGAAGCGCCCACGGGTTAAAACGACAGAATGACAGAAATGACTCTAAAAGTTAACTCTGTTATGCAGTTTAGTCCAAAACTAACGGAATCAGTTAGGAACTTAACAGAAATAACAGAAATTAACAAAATCAAGTTAAATAAAAATACTATGTATGCAATCGGGGTGAGAGGTCCAAAGCGGGGTGTCTACAACTACAAAAGGTTTAAAGACTTCAAAAGGATGCAGAAAGGAAGCTACCAGCAACCAAAACCATTCACACCAGCATTTCAATAACCAGCAAGTTATCACAAACCCTCAATGAGCGCTACCGACGGAAAGAACAACAAAGGTGATCTTGTCTACTTCAACTGCAGAAAACCTGGTCACTTTCTTCCAAATGTCCCCAACCAAAATATGAGTATGTGAGGAAGTCATTCAGCAAGAGACATCCTAAGTCTCGAAGCTTGGTTGCCGATGAAAGCGCAGAAAAGGCCTTGCCGGTTTGGTGTGAAACTGACTCAGACGAAGATGCCGATGAAGATGAAGATGCCGATGTAAGCTTTGTTGCTCTAGACCTGGAAGATGCCAATTTATCATCATTACCTACTCCAGTCTACCGAGATCCATCTCCTCCAAGAACTCCAGTTAGAGAAGAAGCTACTGGAAGACCTCAACCTCACTTCAAAGAGATTAGTGTCAAAGCAGAGAACCCAAATGGATACAGAGTTCACCAAGTGGGAACCTCACTCTATGGTCAGTGTAACTCTATACAATTCAGTGCCATCAAACCTAAACCCCTACCGATGACCCAAAAATTCACATTCACTGAACATCTAAGCATTGCCAAAAGCTTATCTAAACCCATCTCTTCTCTACCTGACTTCTCTCCCAAACCTATTCCCTCTGCCACCAAAATTCCAGCTGATCCTTTTTCCTGAAATATCTAAAGCTGAAATGGTAGAGACAATGGATGAACTTTTTATTGAGCATGAGAAGCTGAGTAGCGTTCATAAAGTGATGGCTGCTGATTTCAATAGAATTTCTGCAGAGAATGACTTGCTTGTGTCTGAACTTAAGGTTCTCAAAGGACATGAGCTTGAGTCTGTTCTTCTAAAGAAAGAAAACCTGAATCTCAAAAGCCAAGTAGCAGTATTGAGAGCTCAGATCGAAGATCTTGTGAAAAGAAACAATCATCTATCCATGAAGTTTTATTCTTATGCAAAATCTAGAGCTGCTGTTGAAACAATCCTTCAGACCCAAATGTCATCTAAGGACCAATATGGGTTAGGTTTTGTTACCAGCAGCAGTAGCTCTACTGAAACTTGTGCGACCGAGAAAAAGGATGAGAAAATTGAATGTAATTCTGTTAACTCAGTGCATGTGAATGCTAAGCCTGCAGTATACAGTGTTGTGGCGATGAAGTATCCTAAGAACTAGAACCCTAGGAAAGATAAGCACAAACAAAGTCAAGATAAGATTGCTGATACTGAATCTGCCGATAACGGTATTCTTGGTAAATATATCAGCAGAGCAAATGCTGCCGATCTAACTAATTCTGTTGCCGATGGACAAGTGCCTAACAAGGTAACTGCCCAAGGTAAACAAAATAGAAAGAAAGGTAACACTAGCACCTTTAAACTTACTAAGTTTGTGCCTGTTCAATCCTCTAGTTCTGCCGATGCACTGACTAAACAGAATAATGTTCTACCGACTCCACAGTCTATCAATCAAGTGAGATGTTCTAATTGTTCTGATTATGGTCACAAGGCTCATGAATGCCTCTTGAAGCACCTATCTGGACCCACTGAGGTTACATCCTCAAGTGGTGGCCAGATGTGGTTGCCAAAGAGGAACTAACCCTCGAACCCAAGAATAAGGGGGACCATAAGCATACCATTTTATTTAAGGAATGCTTCATGGCCTCAACTGGTGCAAGCAAGGATTTTTGGATTCTAGATAGTGGCTGCTCAAGACACATATCAGGATTTGCAGATCTACTTGCCGATATTTTAGAAGTATCAGGTCCCCCAGTAGTTTTCGGTGATAATGCCAAAGGAAAAATCATCGGTATTGGTACCATCAAGAGAGGTGCAGTTACTGTACAGAAAGTCTCTCTAGTAGATGGCTTGAAACACAACCTTCTATCTATATCATAATTCTGTGATAAAGGGATGCAATGTGTATTTACTACTTTCAGTTGTTCTGTGAAAGACATTGCTTCCAGTGAAACCCTTCTCACTGGTAAAAGAAAAGGTAACATTTATGCAGTAGACTTAAGTGCTATTACTGGTGTTGCTAATGTTTGTTTTGTAGCTAAGAACATCAGTGAGAACTCATGGCTACGGCACAAGAGACTCAGTCACTTGAACTTCAAATATCTATCCAAGCTTGCCGGTTCAAATATGGTTACCGGTTTGCCTCAAGTGTCTACTGATCAAGGAAAGAAATGCAAGGCTTGTCAACTTGGAAAACAACATAAATCATCCTTCCAAAGCAAACCTTGCATGTCAACATCTAAGTGCCTCCAAATGCTACATATTGATCTATTTGGCCCCATAACTACAACAAGTATTGGGGGAAGTAGATATACCTTGGTTGTAGTAGATGATTTCTCTAGATATACTTGGGTGGAAACTTTCAGTCACAAAGATGACACATATGCCATTGCTACCAAGTTATTCAGACTACTACATACCCAGAAAGAAAGCGATATCACCAGTATGAGATCAGACAACGGCACTGAATTCAAGAACAATGGCATTGCTCAATATTGTGATGATCATGGCATAGACCACAACTTCTCAGCTGTCGGCACACCACAACAAAATGGTGTCGTTGAGAGAAAGAACAGAACTATCATTGAAGTTGGTAAGACCATGATTGTTGAAGCTAGACTGCCAAAATACTTTTGGGCTGAAGCCATCAATACCGCCTGCTTCACTCAGAATAGATCTCTCATCAATAAATTCCATAACAAGACCCCTTATGAACTCTGGAGAGGCAGAATTCCCAATATTGGATTCTTCAAGATTTTTGGCTGCAAATGTTACGTGCTCTACAACGGTAAGGAGCACAGAGGTAAATTTGATGAGAAAGCTGATGAAGGAATCTTTGTTGGATACGCTAAACATAGTAAGGCCTTTCAAGTTTTTAATAAGAAACTTTTGAAAATTGTTGAATCTGTTTATGTAACCTTTGATGAATTTGATTTGTTAGAGTCTGATAAGGCTCCAAATAGTACTGATACTTCTAGTGTTCATGAGACAGGTGAATCCAGTAATTCTAACCCTACAGGTCAAGTACCAGTTGCTGATCCAGTCATTTCCGTAGAAGAACCAGCAAATAGTCAGTATTTCCCATCATCGGCAGAACATGATCATACCGATAACTTTCATAATCCATTTGCCGATGCAAACTCTGCTGATCATCCTGAAGACAGATCCAGCCCTCAACCTATTTCTGTTATAAGACCTAATCCTTCAAGTATTCATCCGCCTCTCACTCAAAACTCTAACTCTTCCTCTCAACCATTTGCTGACCTTGATCCTCCTCTAGAATCACTTCAACAAGAGTCAGTAAGACAAGATGTGCCGAGAGAAGTTAGACGAGTTCGTGATCATCCATTAGAAAATGTGATTGGTGATGTCTTTGGTCCCAGACTAACAAGGAACCTAAGCAAAGCATTTGATGAAAGCCTCTTCTCATCTGCTATGGTCTCCAACATAGAACCAAATAAGACTGAAGAAGCTCTTGCCGATCCTGGTTGGGTTGAAGCCATGCAAGAGGAACTGAATCAGTTTGAAAGATGCAATGTGTGGGAGCTGGTACCAAGACCAACTTTTCAACAAGTTATTGGTACTAAGTGGGTCTATAGAAACAAGATGGATGAAGCTGGGAATATTATTAGAAACAAAGCAAGATTAGTTGCTAAAGGCTACCGACAAGAAGAAGGGATTAACTACGACGAGACATTTGCTTCGGTTGCAAGATTGGAAGCTATAAGACTTTTCTTAGCTTATGTTGCCTTCAAAGAATTCAATCTATATCAAATAGACGTGAAAAGTGCCTTCTTGAATGGAGAACTCCAAGAACTTGTTTATGTTGAACAACCACCTGGTTTTGAGGACTCTAAGAAGCCAAATCATGTCTACCGATTGAAGAAAGCTCTCTATGGCCTAAAGCAGGCTCCAAGGGCATGGTATGAAACCTTTTTTAAGTTCTTACTTAGTGATGGCTTAGGTTTCACTCGAGGTAAAATCGATACTACTTTATTTGTTGCCAAGCATAAGGGTCATTCATTGTTTGTTCAAATATATGTCGATGATATTATTTTTGGTTCTACTAATGAATCACTTTGCAAGAGATTTGAGAAGCTAATACAAAGCAAGTTCGAGATGAGCATGATGGGTGAACTAACATATTTCCTTGGACTTCAAGTCAAGCAAACAAATGAGGGAATATTCAACAGTCAAGCCAAGTACGTAAAAGAATTAATCAAGAAGTTTGGCTTCGACAATGCTCATTCTCAAAGCACACCTATGGGCACTAACATTCATTTAGATAAGGCTGAGTCCGGTAAGAAGGTAGATATGACACTCTACCGAGGTATGATTGGCTCACTCCTCTATCTAACTGTTAGTAGGCCAGATATCATGTTTGCTGTTTGTGTATGTGCCAGGTTTCAAGCTGACCCTAGGGAATCCCATCTGCAGGCTATAAAATGTATTATTAAATATTTATGTGGCACTGCTAACCTTGGATTATGGTATGCTAGAGATTCATCTTTTAATCTAATAGGTTATTCAGATGCTGATTTTGCAGCTTGTAGGGTTACCAAAAAAAGTACAAGTGGAACATGCCAATTTCTTGGTGATCGGTTGGTGTCTTGGTCCTGTCAAAAGCAAGCATCAATTTCCACTTCTACTACTAAAGCTGAGTACATAGCTGCCGGCAGTTGCTGTTCACAGATCCTTTAGATGAAGCAGCAGCTGGTTGACTATGAAGTTCCATCTCAAATTTGTCCCATCTATTGTGACAATCAATCTGCCATCTCAGTTTCCAACAACCCAGTCATGCATTCCAAAACCAAGCACATAGACATCAAGTATCACTTTCTGAAGGAACATGTTGAAAAGGGAAATGTTGTGCTTCTCAAGGTTCATACCGATTTCCAAAGAGCAGACATACTGACAAAGCCCTTAGATCAGAAAAGACTTGAATTCCTCAGAGGTGAACTAGGTATGATTGATTATTATGGTTAAAATTGTGCTGACTTTGCTACTTGTGTTAGTCTGCCGATTAAGTCAGCAGAGCGTCAACTATCTTGCCGACAAACATTGTGCCGATAAATATCTTGCTGATCAACAACTTGCCGAATCATGTCTTGCCGATTTGTCAAAATTCAAAATTCAAAATTCAAATTCATCGGTAGATCTCATCCAAACGGATAAAGATTCTCTGACACATGACGTAAGCTTAGTCAAATCAAAGGTACAATCGGTCACACCTCCTCTCTGACACGTGTGTGCACCACCTTACCCAAACCGTGTCAAAGATTTATCCCAATCCTTGTGATAAATCAGAAAGGTAACCTTTAATTTTATTATTGCCGTTTTTACCCCTTCTCTCTCCTAAGTTTAACCGTCCTTTTAAACCGTCTGGTTCGTGCATTTAATGCATTATGTGCGCACGTTCTCCGAGTTATTCGCTTCAGTTAAACTCATCATTATTTCTCCTTCTCCCATGCAAACTCTTCCTATTCTCTATCTCTCTCCCATAACATATATAAGCATCACTTGAACTCTTCTTATTCTTTTCGCTCTTCACTCTTCTGAACTCTCATTGTTGCTTGTGTTCATCATCATCTCTTCCTACCTGCTTTCAACTGAAATAACTCTATTTTCAGGTAACCACTTGATGATTTTACACTTGCATTTCAAATTTATCTTGAACTATTTGATTTCTAACTAGTGAGATTTCTTGAGTGATTTTTGCAGAAAATGACGAGCAACGAAAAGGATATCTATGGAGGCTATGTTGACTCCACCTTCTTCGACGACGCTCTAGACGGTGATTTCTTGAAGAATCTTCTGATTGGCTCTCTGCTGGACTCCTTCATCACACCAACTGGTGTTGAGTTTATCTTTTTGGGTCATGTTCAAGAGTTCTTCCCAATGCCTCAGTTATCTCTGCTCCAAATGATCTGTCTACATTCGTCTCCATCAATTCTACAGTCGCTGGCGTCTCTATCTCCATCACCCCTTTCTCTATTTCTTCTGCTTTTCCTCTTCTTGGAAATGAAGGTGTGACAAGTATCACTGATGACAAGTCCTTGGACAAGGCATGAACCCTTATGAGGGGAGCCGGTCCTAGACTCAGTGGAGATAATCATCTCAAAGCTCATTATAGAAGAAGATTATTTGCCCTTACAGAGATTGTTGATAGATGCTTGGTATGACGATCTGGCTCTCACATCCATGTAACTGACATTCAGTTTGAGGCAATGGCAGCCATTGTGTTGCAAGAATAATTCAACTCGTGTGCCTACCTGTTTAGGGTCATTGCCATTGCTGCCGTTAAATATAAGGAGGATAGAAGGAAAAATAAGGCTTACCCTGCTAAGGGATGCCATTATATGCTGATAAGCATTATCTTGAGGAATAATTCAAACATTGTCAGAGCCTCTCCTGCTCCTCAAAGTTTTGACTTCACCAGCCTTAAGTCCTTCAAACTCTCTGATTGGAAAAGAATATCCAAGAAGGCTTCTACCGGCACAATAGTTGTTCAAATTGCTGGTCCATCAAAGAAGAAGAAGGCAAAGAGAGTGGTTAAGGTTGCTACGGTTGCCCCTGCCGTCGTGTCTACTCCTGCTCCTTCTACCGACAGAATACTTGCCGAGTCTACTCCACCAGCACCGAAGAAGAGGAAGTTGGTCAAGGCTGCCGATAAAGCCTAAATCAAGAAGTCAAAGGTCACTTCTGGTGGTGAACCTTCTGCTGTTCCCAAGCCAAAACCTGCTGATCAGGTTCAGTCTGTGCCAATTCCAGCTGCTGATCCCAGAGCCAAAATGATAAGATTTGCCCCATCTCTTCTCTCTGGTAGTTCACTGATTAAGACTGAAATAGAAGACATTGCTGATCCGGCTGAAGATCCTATTGCCGATGTATTGAAGAAATCTGCCATAATAAGAAGATGCAAACCAATCATAAACCCCACCTTTCATTCTTTTTATCGCAACCATTGGTCATTCAGCAATAAGGTCATGCCAAAGAATTGAGTGTTTCCCATTGATCATCTCCATCCTTTCATTCGCCGGTTGCTCCAATTCCATGAAGAAAGGAAGGAATCAGTCCCTGCAGGAAAGCTTTCTGACTACGTTGATTATAAAAGTCTGAACAAGATCACTGACTTGTACAAAGAAAAGTTTGTTCCCCTCCGGAAATTTTAGAGGTTATCAGAAACTGAGCTCAGATTAAACTTTGAGCGTTTCTTTGATTTGCTGCCGCTTCCCTGGAATCAAGTCTACCTCTTCCAAGATAGAATTCGTCAAGACTTGATGGTCCAAAGTGTTTGGGTTGCCTATGCTGATGTATTTGATCAGCAATCAAACTTCTTGGAAACTGATCCCTATCAAATGGGAAAACAGAAGACAATGATGATTTACTTATCTACAATGACAGTGAAACCATCCCTGCTGGTCATCTTGCTGATCTATTCTTGCAGAAAGTGAAAAAAGCCACAGTTGAGTTGATACAAGAATCTGCAGCACTTCTTTCAAGGACTCCTGCTGAGCAACCATCAGTCACTCCCATTCTTTCTCCAGTAGTTCTGTTGATGTTGCCGATTTTGTATGTTTTCACAAAGCTGCTTGTGAAACAATCACCTCTTCTGATTCTATCGGTGAGTATTACAAGCTGCCGATAAGTGTAGTCTTCAAAAAGCCCTCTTCTAATCAAGCTCCTACAGCTGCTACTCCTACTTCTGTGTCATCTGCTGAAGCATTTGCTGACTCAGTACTAGCCAGTGATGGCTGTGAGTGTCGTTCTGCTGATAAGTCTGTTGAACAGATTGTTGAGAAAACTTCAGACACTCAACTTGCTGATGAGACCAGCGCTGCTGATGAATCCTTAGTTAATCAAGTTGAGGAAACTATGGACACTCAACCTCTGATTGTTGAAGAAGACCAACTTGCATCAATTGAGGAAACTATAGAAACTCAATCTGCTGATGAAGTTGTTGATTTACCGATATCAGGAGGAGCTTGTGCTGATGAAGAAGTTGTTACTGATGTGTATGCTGATGAGCCAACTACCGATACTCATCCATATGAGCCAACTGCTGACACTTAGATCATTCCTGCTGATGATGCCTCTGAGAAAACTTTTAACACAGATCATTAAGGTCCCTATCTCTTCTACTGATGTGATCCTGGTGGAACCTACTAGTGTTAGAGAGATTTTTGAGTTAGGAGGAGGTGCCGATGCAGAGATTGCCAATCCAGATCATAATGCTGACCTTGATGCTCTGATTGCTGCTGACTTGCAGTTTGAGGAATTTCAAGATGCTTTATTTGCTCCTATTTCCTTTCCTTTGATGCCTGCTCTCGAGGCCCTTGTTGCTCCTGTTGTTACTGCTGAAGCACAACCGGTTCCTGTTGCTGCAGCTCCCGCTGGGAATGAAAGATCAGATGAAATAGATCCTGAGGACTATATAGAGCTGCCTCCAAATACTCTGCAACAAATCCCTAATCCTTTTGGTCCAAACCATTCATTTGATCCTAGCTCGACTAGTGAACATCCTACATTTTTGCCCTGGATTAAACCAGATTTTGATAGAAGGAAAGGGAAAGCTCCCCGGGTCTCCAGGCTCAAGGTGAAAAGACCAGTTCTTGAGCCCTTACATTGCTTGCCTGGTAAGCTCAAAGTTGGTGGCAAAATTCACTTACCTGGTCCCTCTCCCAAGGAAGTCTATATCACCACAAATGGTTGGATGAGGAGGTGCATAATGATAAATGACGAACTCCATGACATACTTGAATATCGAGCTACTGATCCTCGAGGTCTTCTGCACTTGGTTAAATCTGCTGCTCTTGCACTGACTATGCCGATGTTTCACCCTCGACAGCGTGCCGATCATTTGGTCTATACCTCAAGGCTGATGAATGCCGGGTTTATGACCATGATTCTTGAGGGTCGTGCTTACTTGAACTTCATTTTGGCTATCTTTCTTTCTCTAGAAGACAATGGTGTGTTCCATCTGCCAGCTAAACGAGCAGTTATTATTCATCCTCAATTTCCTTTGCCGATCGTCCGTGCCGATGTAGTTACTGCCGATCTTGTTGCTTCAACCTCTGTTACTGCTGAGTTCCTTCTTGCCGATAGATATGCTGCTGATGCTTCCTTCCTTCAATAAGTCTTGCCTCAGCCGTCTTCTCCATTTCTGGTGCCATCTTCTCCATTACTTATCATTATATCTTCCGATGATGAGTTGTCTGTGCCCATTCCTGATGGTCTTATAGAAGATGCCGACCTAATAAATGAGGATTTTATTCCTTCCTTTCTGGTACATTCTTCTCTTGTTCTTTCAAAGCCCGTGGTACTGAATAGTATGTATGAATACTTCAGTCACCTTGAAGGGGATACTGAAAATCTGCAAGTGCCTGTTACTCTTGCCGATCTGGGCGATACTGGCCTATTCCTCCGCGATAAATTGAACCATCTCCATGAGGATCTTTCAGACAAAATCCTTAAGTCCAATCAGGAGGAGGAAGGCAAGAGAATCCAAGACTTAAAGGAACTTCTGGAGGACAGGGAATCAAGACTGATTGCCTTATCAGAAAGTTTGGGAAGCATGCATTCTATTCAACAACAACTAGTTGATGAGCAGAGATTACAGATCAGAGACCTAGAAAGAACTGAAAAAGAGCTATCTGTAACCAAGTCTGCTCTTGCTGATGCTCAATTGAAGATTGCCGCTCTTGAAGCCAACAACCAGATGCTGACTGAGAGACTACAAAGTGCTCAGAGGAGACAGAAAAGAAAAGCTGATAAAGAAGAAGCCAGAGCCAAGAAAAAGGCCAAGCGTACTGGATCTACATCAAATGCTGCTGATCAACAAGAAGACCCTTCCGTGTCTTAAGTCAATATAGCCAATGATATAGATATCCTGCTGATCTTCAAAGATATATCCAACAAATTATTGGCTAACATTTATTTGTGTGTTTTCTTATTTTTGTGTTATGTTCTTATAATATATCTGCTGCTATTTATGCTAACTTTGTTTTGCAGATTATTATTCCTCTACTGACCATTGAATCAACAATTCATTTTCTTTTCCTATTTTTTTCTGTATTTTCATTTTCTTTACTTTTCTAAGACATCTAGTGTATGACTTGGCTTAGGGAATCATAATAAATAGACATTCCTTATACATTCTTTTACTAAGCTAAGATAGATGTTCTTGGATAGGGTGATTGGACTTAAGCAATTAGGAGGAGATTGTTATTAAAATATATGTTTAGGACATAGAATTGCTTAATCCCAATCATAGTTATCACTTAGGATCCCCCAATTTTATTAGAACCTTTGTAAGGTACCCTTAGGATTCTTTGTGACCATGTACAGGTGTATTCCAACTCTTCAATCATGGCAAACCAGCAAAAGGAAGCAAAATCAGCAGACCAGAATTCAACATGCCAATCAACTTACTACTCAAGTTGCCGATGACACAAATAATCAGCAAGGACAATCTGAACCTTACTGACAGTCAGGTTTTGTTGTTCTATCTCAATGTCAACTTACTGATTGTCTCTGTCCTTTCTGTACTATCTTATTAGAAAGTTGTTAAACTGCTCTGTCATGATTACTGCGCCGTCTGACACATAGCTAGTTTTAGCTATACTTTGTCCTTACTTGCTTTTTGCAGGTAACCGGTTGAGACAAAGAGGTCTTTACCCATCAGACTTTTCCAAGCATGCGTGTACTCCATATCTTTGCCATTAATGCTGAAAATACCGCATTTAATGCTCCTCAACTACCCAGCTGGATATTCAAATTGCAAGTCTTCTTCTACAAAACTCAAGACATTCACTCCTCTTATAAATAGAGGACTTAGAGCATTAAAGACGGTTGGTGAAAATAGAGCATTGAAGAGAGTTGAATGTTTTAGAGTATTCATTGAAGCTCAAACATTCTGTCCAGATAATCATTAGATCATTTAATAGGACATACACTTGTGCACCAACTCAACAACAATGTTAGTATTCCCGAACTAGATCATTTAAGGAATACGTTGTTTGAGTTATTCACACACCCACCTGAGTGAGATAAGTTCTATTGGACTTGCCGCTCAAAAACACTTGGTCAGATTTGTATTATGATCCATTAGTGATCTCTAGAATTTAGTCTTTGTTTCCGGTAAAGCTGTGCTTGTAATAGACTAGAGATATCTAATAGTACTCTTAACCCAAATCCAAGTTCTGACCAAACTTGGTAGAGGACGTAGCAGTATTTACACTGTGAACCTCTCCAAATCATTGTGTCCATGTTGTTTACTTTATCCTTGCTGGTTGGAATTCTATCACCGGCAGATCGTATATGTTTGTACTGATTCATTGTAATTTCCATTGACCAATCTCTTGAAACTGCATTGAACTTTTAGAAATCACTTTGTGTTAAACCAAGCTCTCAAAACCTTTCTCATACTGATTTTGTGTGAGTTAAAACCAAGTCATATCTTCTCCGCTGCGCTTACTGATAATAGTTTGCAAACTGATAAGTGACTTTGCTTCTAAAGTGTTTCCTTGAAAAAGTTTTAAAAAGGCTATTCAACCCCCCCCCTCTAGCCTATTTTCCTACCAATTGGGCCTAACAGTTAACATGTTTGTCAAATCCCCTTTGTACTTAAAAGTGACAAAGTCACTAATTTTTGTGATAAAATAAAAGGAAAAAGGAAAAAACACTTATAGTATTTCCTAAGTAACTCGGGGCACGGCGTTCGCTGCGACGATGCACTCTTGCCAAAGGGAGATACTATCTAGTGATTTCGTACTAAGTATTAGGAACATGGAGTTCACTACTACAGTGTATCCTACTTGAAAGGTCCAAATCACTAAAGTATTTTTTACACTTTATAAGGACTCGGAGCACGGAGCTCGTTACTACGATGCTATCTTGTAGATATTTAAGTGTAAATTATACTTATTTTAAAGTGCTTAAAGGTGAAGAACAAGCTTATTTTATCTAACTTGTTAGATTTATTTTACCTCAAACACTCTTAATTAAGGCTTGCTATGCCTCGAGTGTTTGAATTTGGGAAACTTGTTTTTGCCTCAAATGCTTATTTAAAAGAAGCTTAACAATTTGCCTCAAGTGTTGATAATGAGGATTGTTTTGCCTTTCTTAAAGTGAATTTTTATCAAGGGGATATTTGATTTATATATTTTCCAAAGTGTTACCATCATTTCCGATAACACATTAGTATGTGCCACATTATTTTTTTATTATTTTTGGAATTAATAATTAAATTTGGGAAGTCCGAAAGTCCCTTAATTTTGTGGAGTTTATTGATTTCCAAAAGGTTTTTATTAAATCCTTTTATTTGTGGTGAATCTAATTAGGTAACTATATCCCTATTATTTTGGTGTCATAATTCAAATTGAATTTCAAAATGTGTGGGAGCCTTACCTATGACGAATTCACCTAGCTTCTTTTTAATTTATTTCTTTTATTTTCATTTCTTTTATTTATTTAAAAAAAAGGCTAATTTTTTTGGGATAATGCCCGGTTTTTTGGTGATAAATGTGGGTGATGTGATTGAGTGTAACTATCTAGCTAAGAAATAGGGGGAGTTGAGAGTTATAGGGTTTAGGAAGAGACTTATCATAAATTGTATTTATCTCTTCCATTTGAATACTTCCTAAAATATCCAAATTAAACCCCCTCCTCCTCTCACCGATCTCCCTCTTTCTCTCGCCGACCTCTCTCTCTCTCTCTCAGTCTCTCAAAATCGCACCAAATCCCTCTCCCAAAAATTCCTTCCTTCTCTTCTCAAAACTCTCTAATGGCTTCCCCTTCCAAAAACCCTAATGAGCCTATGGAAATTTCGCCTCCTGGGGCTAGTTTTTTCTCTCCAATGGAGACATCACCGGCGATAACACCGTCGACATCACCGCATAATTTTGCAATTGTGGTGTCTGGTCCTCCTCCCATTCCAGTCGCTCGAGATCCACCCGCCATGGCTCCTTCCCAACCAAATGTTGCAACCACAAAGGTAACCAAGAAGAAGAGGAAAGCCCCATCATTTTCTCAACCTCCGGCACCCCAAGCTCCAAAAAATCGGACTTCAAGCAGACTAAGGGCAATGTTCAATAAGACCAACTCCAACACCGCCTCTGACCCTGTTGATGTTTCAGAGGATGATTCTCAAAGTTTGTCATCAACCCATGCTTCGGATGAGAACTTTGTTGCCGAACAAGAGCAGTCTGATGATGACTTTGACACTTGGATTGACAAGGGTGATGAAACCCTAGCTGCTGCACAACAAAGACTGGCCAAAGGCAAAGGGATTCAGAATGCTGACCCAAGTGTTGCCAGGAAGCGTATAGCACCTTCGGCAACACCACATCCATTTCAGACTCGATCAAAAATCCAAGGAGGTACACCACTCTTCTCCTCATGTTTCTGATTCTAGTGATGAATATGATTATGAGTCAATTCGTGTAGAGGATAATGATGCTTTTCCTTTACCGCATTTCTCTCTAAAATTTTTCAAAGACCCGGGTATGTCGTTTTGGCTAAAACATAGCAAAACCCTGTTTTGGGAAGAGAAAAATATAGATGAGATTGATTTGAAGAACAATGGGGTGTTTCAATTCCTTGAGGACCGAATTTTTTTTATTCCAAATACCCAAGCCAAAGCCTATGTTGATAAAATTGTGAGAAATTTTTATGCCAACTTGAGCCCTAATCTAGACAATGATATCTCTTCCGAGTTTGGTAAGGTTTTTGTTAGGGGTCGAGTGTATCTCTTTAACCCATAAATCATTAACAAAGCCTTAGGTTTGCCCAATACTATTGAGGAAAGTTTTTATTGCAATAAAGATGTGATGGCCAAGTTCTTAACTCACAATGAAGTTCGTGAGTGGCCAACCGATCCCAAAATCAAATTTCCCGCTTCTAAGCTTACTTCGCTTTTTTCAGTGTTGCACAAACTTTGCTTGTTTAACTGGCTCCCTTCCAAGAGTGATCAAAATCTTACCATGGAACAAGCTAGAGTTTTGTTTAAGCTAGGGAAAAACAAACCTATTAATTTTGGGAATCTTGTTTTTAAACATCTTGCTACTTGGCCAAAGAGGAAAGAACCATCTTATTTCCCGTATCCATCCTTGATCTTTCGAGTGCTCACTTTCCAAAAACTCCCCATAGAAGCCTCTGATTTTCACCTCCGGTCCCGGTTTTTATGTTGTGGATAATCAATTAAAGAGAGGAAATAGGTACAAAGATCTACCTTGGTCTAAACCGTCCCAAGCCTCAGGGTCCAGTACTATTCCTACTCAGAGTACTCCCTCGCAAACACAACCGTTTGCCCCAGATTTTACCTTCCCAATTCCTACAGGTCCTGCTGGTGCTACTCCAAGTGTTGTCAACACTTCTGTTATGATTCCTAAGGCAGATGTAGTACAGGTTCTTCAGAGGATTATTGGGAATGTAGGGAATCAAGTGCAGTCCTGGATGAAAATTCATACAGATTGCAGGGTTTTCTTGATCAGCTTTCTTCACAAACAGGGGGAGGAAATGCTGCTGCAAGTGCTGCCCAGGGTGATGCTGCAGGTGCTGGAGGCGATGATACTCAACAAGGAAATGAAGAGGACGAGGACGAGGAGGAATAAAACAGCGGGTTATGGTTCTGTTTCTTCTGAACTCTTTTATTTTGGAAGTTGGGTGGTGATCAAAACAATTTTTATGCTAGTTGTTTTGAAAATTTGTGGTGGTTGTCATTAAACAATTTTATTTGTTTTTAGGTGGTTTGTTAAACATTTTTTTTGGTTGGATGGTTGGTTGAAGTGTGTTACACTTCGTTTTTGATTGGATGTTTTGACCAAATAGTTTTTAGTACTTTGTTTTTAGTACTCAGTTTTAGTTAAAACTGGTTTAAAGTCATTGTTTGTTTCGGTTGACTCACCTATTGAGGGGGAGTTAATCTTTGTGAGAAGACCTTATGCATATTATGTATTGTTGGCTAACATTGTCTTGCAGGTCACAGCATTATTTAGTTTGTAAAGAAATATCCAATTAAGGGGGAGATTGTAAGTGCAGAACGTGGTGATACCACATGAAAATACGGGGACTATCATTCTGGGACAGAGGGAGTATTTAGTAAAAAATCAAATAATATAACTATAAATGCATAAGCAATTGTGTCCATTAATTCTGCGAGAATCATTTTCATGCAAATTAAGTGGTTTAGTTTATTGACCCAAATATATCAACATCTACAACTTAATAATCATTTTTAATCATTTCTAGTTTAGTAGTACTAAACCTCACTATCCAGTTATCTATTGAGTCTAATTAATTTTGAGACTTGAGCTGGATATAATGGTGATAAAACTGTTAGGACCAATCTAAATATATATAATTAAAGAGTATAATAACGAGTATAACAATTAATATAACTAAATAAATTACAGATTAATACAAGTATTAATGGAGAACCTGAACAACGTCAAAAAATTGATCTAATAGAGGCCTGCTGTATTGTAGTGTCCTAAGACAGAAATTCGTCTCCACTTGTGCTGCAGTTCGTTCCGGACGTCTATCTTGAGGATACAACTATTCAGAACAAGTTCTTGTACAAGAACTTGTCCCTGGCGAATTGAGAGAATGCTTTCAAGAGATAGAAGGGAGGAAGAAGATGGAAAAAATTATGTGTATTCAACACAATTTGCACGAATCCTTATATAGGTTTTGGGCTTGATTTTGAACAAACAAACATGTTCAAAAACCAACATAACTGTTCCAAAAATAACTGTCGTGGCAGTTAAACTGTCTTGTATTATCCAAATGAAGCAAAAATAATAATTATACATAATATTAAAATCATAATATTAATTTATAAAAATTCAGCAGCTCATTTGGGTTCCAAGATTCGAGCTTTTTTATTTTAAAAGACGTGTGTCATGTGGCTATGCCCGATGAATTTTGTCCGTCTCGAAATGAGTTTCGATTTGATATGCGGTGCGTTCCGTGGTTCATCTGGAATCAAATGTTATGCTCATTTTAGCGCACACGCCTAAAATATTCAAAACATGGAAACCTCTATTTCCAATAAACACCTTTCATTTTCCTTAATCATTCACAAGTTCCAACATCCTTCACAAGTTCCAACAAAAATATATCAAAATTCATGTAGTAGGAACATGAAAGTGTTTGAGTTTTAGGAGGATTTGTTTGTTCTCTCGAATTTTTACTAGATTAGATTTTTTAGTTTCTTACAAATTTAGATTAAATTTTAGTTAGCAATATATATCGGGTAGATCAGTTATTTCTTACTTATCAATTATTTAGGAGTTAAAGAAGGGAAAGAAGCATTTAAGTCCTACGAGTGAATTCTGTCTAGTCTTTATCTCTTATTTTCAAGTGGATCCGAGGACTATAAAAGGCAAGGAAACACTATGCATCCGAGTGAGCAAAATCAAAGAGTAATCCTTCATAATAGTTAGGTTTAGAACTTAGTGAAGTATTTTAATCTTTTACTATTTCACTAGTTTAGGTTTTTATTCTGTACTCAGATCTTTATTTAGTGAAATCCTTTTTGGTTGTAAGAGTTGTTGACTGTAGTTGAACTAGTAAAATTTTTAAACTGTTTGTGTTTATCTCCGCGACTTATTTTTGGATGTGTAATCAGTTGTTAGTTTACATCTAACTATACATCTGATCTCAGGGTTTTGGCGGTTTAAATTCCAACATTCCTAGCTACACAAGTCATTCAATTGGTACTAAAGCCGTCAATTGACGGCGTTGAGTGCTGATCTAAAAGGTGTAGTCATCATGGAGTATTAAAATCATCATCATAGGCCTCTTGTCCTTGATAGCACTGTTAGAACATGGCTTGCAACACAAGTCATCTAGTAATTCTATAATGAAATCATACCTATAATGTTAATATAAAGTGTAGTTGATAATATAATGTGTAGAATTCCTGGATGTAATATTACGTATTTTTGATGGGCAAAGTGGTAATTTCACATCACTAAGGTTGAAAGGGTGTAGTCTCTAAATGAGGTTCCTATTGGTTTCATATTTAAAGGGTTCTCCATCAACCCTAGAAATCACTCCATTCACTTTTCTCTCCAAGATAATCTTCATATTGCTAGAGACATTAGAGAGAAAAGGCACTCATCATTTAGAAGAACTCCGTCCCCTAATTCTTCTTCTTCTTATTTCTCCCTACAACATCTTCATGGATTCATCAGGTGTACGCTTCCGCCTTCATCTTTTCCTCAATCTCTTTCCAGAATAGAGTACGGCATTCAGGGTTAAGATTGTGAGAGCCCGCGCTCGAAAGCCGGAATCCGTGAAATGATCGCTCGTGAGGGCGATTCGGGTCCGTTTCGTGCTCATGCGCTTTTGGAAATGCGCTCGGTCCCCACACAATGGTTTTCTCTCGATGGAATCAAAACAGTCAAGATTCGCCACCTCATTTTATTTTAGAAAAAACGAAGATAAAACCTTTTGTTTAGAGAAAGTGGGTTCAGGGGCTAAGTTACGAGAAGAAAAGGGGATAGGCACTCTCCTCGCCCGTTATGGTCTCTAGTATGCATGCCACTTAAATTCATTTTATGCCTTTTATGCCTTGCTTTTATGCCCTAACCAAAATGGTGATTTATATATATGGGAGTCTTCCTATTCTAGGAATGTTTGCTTTAATTCACAAATGAGAGTCGGTTTGGGTGGACTCTCACTTGGTTTTGGAAATGGTTTAGCATTCATATCCAGTAAAGGAGATCACAAAAGGGGTGGGGGATTAATATTTACAATGGTGAACAAAAAGGGAAACAAATCCCATAAAAAAGAATGTCCAAACTCCGTCCCCAAAGATTTTAGGGACTGCTGTCCCTTCCTTCCTTGTGTACCTGCTATTATGATTGCAAAATCTGTAAAGTGAATGTTAGTAAAAGTCCCTAACACATCAAGTATCAACCATGAATTTTCCTCTGATTTTAGGAGCATGTTATGGTGTCCAAATAAGGCATGCAAAATCATCCTTTCAACAGCCTAATCTGACAGATATTCATACTTCTACAAAAGATCCACTTTGTGCATCTTTAAAAAGGGTAATAATGGGAAACACTAAACATGAAAGTTATTCCTAACATATCAAAGTTTATATCTGAAAAGATTAAAGGTCATTGAGAAAGTTTAAGTTACACAAAATACCTCTGACATTTTGGTATCAGAACAGGAAGTATGCTAATCTGAGAACAGAGAGTTGAAACAAAAAATGGAAAGAACCTCTTCCACTCAGGATAAAAATAAGATATTTACATTCTCATCTTCCTTTGTTTGTCTAGAACAAAGTACCTTTTTAGGTATAAAACCAAAAACCACGTTTGCTATGCATAAACAAAGAAACAAGACAGAATGATGCAGATGGACAGTCTGCTGAACATTTACAAAGGGGATGAAAACACCCATGAAAACTCACTCAAATGAGATGGTATGAACATGAACCTTTGGACATACATAGATATACATACGAACAACACAAAAAAACATCCATTTGAGCATTTAATCATGGTATATCATAATTTAGAGAGAAGAACAACAAGAGTATCAACATTACATCTTTTGGACATCAAATTGGGGTCTAGCCTAACAAGTGGCTAGACCCTTTTCCAAATCACATAAGGGCCTACATTTTACATGGATGAACTTTACAAGAACAAAATATTACCTAGATGTGCTTCCTTTGCTTCAAAGGGAAGACTTTTTTGTTGCTTTTCTTAAGGTGTTTGCCTTAGATTGAGAGAGTGTTTGAGTGAGTTGTTTGCTTTGCTTTGTGTAGTGTTTAGGGTGGGATTATGGTGGTGATATGGTGGTGTTGTGGTGGTTTGTGGACTGAGTTTTGAGATCTCTTTTTGTGCTTAGAGAGAGCAAGAGTGTGGTGTATCATCTATGATAAAATGGATGAGGGAGGTGAGTATATGGAGGAGGGAGGTGGGAAATGACCTTAGGCCACCCTTGCTAGGCTTAGGAGCCATTTTAGGGGTCAGCTACCCGGGAAGGAGCAGATGGGAATGATCAAAATCATGACTTTTATGGCCAAGTTGCTGAAGAACAAACTGCTGGTCTGATCTTCCCACACCAGGCGTACGGTTGGATCTGGCTGCCAGGGGGATCTGATTTTGCCACGTGTCGCGCTCTGGTTGGACCATGGTCAACTTGATTGACCATCCACTTGCTGCCATTAGCTGGATGGTGGTTGGTCATCAACATTTATGCTTTGAATTTTTAACGTAGATGATCACAATTCCTGCTCCGGTATTAGTTCCGCAACAGTCCAAGTTTTGTCCGAGTGTGCGCACAACGGTGTCCCGGTTGTCCGCGGTCCCAACATGAAAGTTGCTTGATATAATCTTGTGGTCACGTACGTCTATATGAAAAATGTTAATGAGCAAGGGATGACAATTATACATTTTTAAGTGCACAGAATGGATAATAACGAGCATTTCTAAGGGTGCGGGCCCCACTTTCGGGTCCCGCCACTCAAAAATTGAAGTACATGCCTGTTCACTCGTTTTTTCGCTCTGATCATGAATTTAAAGTCCGTTAATCCATTAGATGCACCGATAAGTCTTACGGCACTCCCGCATAGCCAAATCGAGGGCTTAGGTCAATTTTAGGGTTTAGACAAATGAAAGGGGTTTGATAAGGGGTGCGAGATCGGGGTATCTATACGGGTAGATCAGTTATTTCTTACTTATCAATTATTTAGGAGTTAAAGAAGGGAAAGAAGCATTTAAGTCCTACGAGTGAATTCTGTATAGTCTTTATCTCTTATTTTCAAGTGGATCCGAGGACTATAAAAGGCAAGGAAACACTATGCATCCGAGTGAGCAAAATCAAAGAGTAATCCTTCATATTTCACAAAGATCTTGAGAGTGCAGAGTCAATAGTTAGGTTTAGAACTTAGTGAAGTATTTTAATCTTTTACTATTTCACTAGTTTAGGTTTTTATTCTGTACTTAGATCTTTATTTAGTGAAATCCTTTTTGGTTGTAAGAGTTGTTGACTGTAGTTGAACTAGTAAATTTTTAAACTGTTTGTGTTTATCTCCGCGACTTATTTTTGGATGTGTAATCAGTTGTTAGTCTACATCTAACTATACATCTGATCTCAGGGTCTTGGCGGTTTAAATTCCAACATTCCTAGCTACACAAATCATTCAATTGGTACTAAAGCCGTCAATTGACGGCGTTGAGTGCTGATCCAAAAGGTGTAGTCATCATGGAGTATTAAAATCATCATCATAGGCCTCTTGTCCTTGATAGCACTACTTATGCCATATAAAATCACTATTAAAGGGTCAACAAGTGAAAATATTCTTGATATAAAAAAAATTGTTTATATCAACATGTTCAGGTTGATTACTGTAAGTGCAGAACGTGGTGATACCACAAGTGCTGCCAACACTGTCCCAGTGATACCGACGGACTGTCTGGGATTATATTTGGATATTTGCTTCATAAATAATTGTTGTACTAATGTCTAATATTTATGCAAGTTTTGTGTTTATTGTTGGTCCAATTTCAGGTATATACTATGCTAGAATATTGCAAGGAAGTTAAATAAAGAATTATGGATAAAAGAGGATTTTATCCATAAGCATGTGGGATCTTCTCAACAACAAACACATGGGATATTGACCCATTCAAAGGGCTGATTTTTGATCAAGAATGTACAAGGCTTCCATAGCTAGAAGGTACAAGTCGGGTATGCTTGGACTTGGGCACCAAGAATTAGCTCTTACAAATATGGACATGTGGAGAAATTCATCCCCAAGGCTCGGCCACTCCACCTCTCCACTCCACCACGTTTTTAATTACAAACCCAGCCATATTTGTGTATTCCCCAAGTATTATCAAGCCTATAAATAGCATGGGAGGATGTGTTTGAAGACACAACACTTGAAGCTACTTCAACACACATTCTCACACAAGAAAAGGCTATACACTCCTTGGTTCCGATAAACCCCGTCTTCCCAAACCTATTTCCATTCTTGTAATCGTAGATTATAAGTTTGTCTTAGCTAGGATAGGGTCTCGTGTATAGTCTTAGTCGTTCCACAAAGCTTTCATTGTAATAGCATTAGGGAACTCTCGGCCTTGTGCTCATTTCATATTAATTAGTGAAGGTCTCACCTTTGAGGCATCCCTCAAGATATATAATTTATAAATCTTGAGAAAAATAATTCTTGTGTGATTTTTCCGCTACAAACTCTTTTCAGAAATTGTTTTCCGTTCGTGTGTGTTAAGTGTTGTCAGAAGTGATATTGTTGTAGTGACAACACCTTTGATATCACTTCCTTTCTGACTTAAGCCATTGACTTGCTTTCTCAATTACTAATCAAAATATTGCTAAAGCTATAGTTACTCTTCAAATTTAATGTGAGGGTATACTTATCAAAGCAACTAAACTTCGGATATCACAGGGCATTATGCAAAAATCTTGGAAATTTCAAATTAATGCATTGGTCTAGGAGAGTCTATTTCAAATGCCAGACTAGTCAGCGAAATTTTAAATTTTAAGGTCTCTTCTTGAAAGATTTAATATCAAGATTGTTGTGAATGAAGGAACATGTGATGCTTGTTAGAAATTTAATATGCAACGATCAGATTAATAGGGAAATCACGTAAGCATATAACGATATCAGATTAAGCCAAAAGAAGAAACGTGCCCACAAGAACAGGATCCAGGAAAGACAGAAACAAAACAGAGTTAGAAAGACTTATCAGTTTAGATCGAGTCGCCTGTAATAGACTCTCCTAAGAGAAACTATTGCCCCCTACTGGTGCGGCTGAGGGTTGCGGCAAATTCCTCCGAGGATGAAACGATCTTAGGAAGGTACCAGGAAATCTTCGCCCGAACAGGTACTGAACCACTTGCAACTGCTGTCCCACTTCGCCGGAATCTTACTTCTCAGATCAACCACAGTTACAAATTTAGAGAGAGAACAGTTTTTAGCAATTTAATTGCGTGTGTAAAAATGATATAGGGATCGTATATTTATACTGGTATATATTCGGTTTAGGTATTCTAGGAGGACTCCAAAACCTACCCGATTTACAGTGACTTATTCCTGAAGGAAAAGAAACTGCACTGTGAGAGTCCAGTTAGGAAACTAACTGACCTAACAGTTTCGTCAGGGACCATTCTGAAAATACTAGAAACTTCAAATAAACTTTTTCCAAAAAGATACGCCCACGAACCGAACCATTCGCTCAAACGCTCTTAGTTCGTGCCTGAGCCCGGCCCGGCCCGGTCGAGCCGAGTGAACGAGCGCGCGTGTGGGGAAAGGTTCAAGTCCACCTCACATGTAACTTGAACATGAGACTATGATATGCCAAGTAATTTATGGCACATCAACTACCCATTACAATTCCATGTGGGATGGCCCAAAAGCCTTTTATACTTCCAAGCAAAGGGAAGGTTTGCCTTTCCTTTCCCATGTGGGATGGCAACCAACCCATCTCATCCTTGGAAGCCAAAAAGTCTATTTCAAAAGCTCATCTTTGAAGTCTTAGAACTATGGATTTAATCCATCATTTGGCTTTCACCAAAACACCAATATTGTTCATGGTATAACATACTACAAGTATAAACATTGACCAAGGTCAAAGTCAATGGGACCCACCAATGGGACCCACTCAAAGTTGACCATTTCAAGCCAAATTTCCAACAATCCCCCACAAATCCATGGTGATAAGACTAGTAGAGATTATATATGTCGTGCTTTCAGTAGATGGTGTCTCCCGACTTGAACCCCTACCTAAGCTAGTCAACGCAAACCCCCACAGGACCAGATGAACGGGTGTCTTGAATCTGATTCCTTTGAGTGTAGGAGCCTTTGTTGGTAGCAACACGAAAAAGGCTATGACAGCAGCCTCTATCATTATGTTTGACGCGTATAAGCCATACGTCCTTATCCTCTATCATAAGTGCTTTCGAGGAATAACCTATTTCCTCTAATTGCGGCTAACAATAACACTTATTTAGTTGGGCATCTCCAAAGATGTATTGCTACCATCTTGTCTAAAAGACTTGATCCCATTCAAAGCCTAAAGCTTTTACTAAACTTGCAGTAATGAACACCGTTCAGGCTATTCAGGGGACAGACACAGACATGTAACATGTCAATCTGTTTTAGGTGTTCCAATCCACCCTACGGCTTGTTACTACCACATTGAACCTTCTTTGTGGGATCTCTACTCAGATAGGTTGGGTTCCTACCGCATGTGAATCAGACGGGGTTCAGTCCCATCCCCAACCTGGATTTTTTGAACCAAGACTACATCGAGTCCCTTAATTAAAGGATCAACTGTGTTATCCTTAGTACCAATATAATCTACAGGTATCACCTTTCGAGACACATGATCCCTTAAAGATTTTAATCTTATTTGGATGTGTCTCCTTGTTTTGCAGTTAAACTTGACACTTTTAAGTTTCTCAATTGTGGCAGTATTGTCACAATGTATAGACATCACAGGAATAGGCTTGCTGACTATAGGCAACTCGGACATAAGTCCTTGAAGCCATTCAGCCTCCAATCCAGTAGTGTCAAGAGCAACTAGCTCAGATTCGAAAGTAGACCGAGAAAACAGGGTTTGTTTTGTAGACCTCCAGGCAACTGCAGCTCCGCCTAAGGTAAAAACATACCCAGTATATCCATAACTCCCAGAGTTAGTGGCTATCCAGCTAGCATCACTGTACCCTTCGAGTACAGTAGGAAATCTCCCATAATGCAGCCCAAGGGAAATGGTTCCCTTCAAGTACCGAAGTACTCTACCTAGAGCTTCCCAATGAGCTCTAATCGGACACTTAGTGTATCTAGCCAACCTCGTAACTGCGTAGGAAATATCTGGTCGAGTACAGTTAGCAAGATACATTAAGCTCCCAATTATCTGAGAATATTTCAACTGAGCCACGGGTACTCCATTCTCATTCTTAGCAAGTGCCAAAGAAGGACTAAATGGAGTATTGACGATTTTACCATCCTTATAACCAAACTTCTCAACTACACTCTGAGTATAATGAGATTGTGAGATGATTATGCCTTTAGTTGACCGTGTCAACTTAAGGCCAAGAATCACGTCAGCTACTCCCATATCCTTCATTTCAAACTTAGTTTTCAAGAATGATTTAGTTTCATCGATTATTCTCATATTATTTCACAATAACAGAATGTCATCAACATATAGGCACAAGACAATACAACTTTCACCTTTACTCATAGAATAGACACACTTGTCAAATTAATTAGTAATAAAGCCAAACGATGAGACGATTTTATCAAACTTCTCATGCCACTGCTTTGGGGCTTGTTTCAATCCGTAAAGGGATTTAACAAGTTTGCAGACCTTTCTTTCATTGCCAGACGCTATAAATACTTTAGGATAATCCATATAGATCTCCTCCTCAAGATCGCCATGAAGAAAGGCGGTCTTCACATCCATTTGATGGATATGGAGATCATATACAGAAGCCAATGCTATAAGCATACGGATTGTAGTCATCCTAGCAACTGGTGAATAGGTATCGAAATAGTCTATTCCCTCCATCTGCTTAAACCCTTTAGCAACTAATCTAGCCTTAAACTTATCAACGGTTCCATCAGGTTTCAGTTTCCTCTTAAAAACCCACTTGCATCCAATTGCTTTACAACCAGGAGGAAGTTCAACTAATTCCCATGTCCCATTTGAGACAATAGAATCAATTTCACTTTTAACGGCATCCTTCCATTGCTTAGCATCAGGAGATGCCATAGCTTCTTTGAAGGTATTAGGGTCACCCTTGATATTGTAAGTGATGTAATCACTTCCAAAATCCTTGGTAACCCTATCCCATTTACTTCTTCTTGGTTCATCCTCATCATCAGATAAAGAACCAATTGGATCTGCCCCCACGTTTGTCATCTCTTCCACTTGAGATGGAATTGAATTAGACGTGGTATTTGACTCTTTGGGGAGTCCGGTTTTCATGGGAAACACATCTTCAAAAAATGTTGCATCACGTAACTCAACAATTGAGTTAACATATATGCCAGAAATTTCAGATTTGATAATCAGAAATCTCAATGCATAACTTGTTTCAGAATATCCTATAAAGATAGCATCAACAGTTTTAGGACCAAGCTTCTTTCTCTTGTGTTCAGGGACAAGTACCTTTACAAGGCACCCCCACACTTTCAAGTATTTCAAGTTGGTCTTTCTACCTCTCCAAAGTTCAAACATACTTTCATTTCTATGTTTAGGAGGAACTCTTTTCAGAATATGGCAAGCCGTATTCAAAGCTTCTCCCCACATATACTTAGGTAGTCCAGAACTTATAAGTAGGCTGTTAATCATATCTTTAAAGGTTCTATTCTTACGTTCAGCAACACCATTAGATTGAGGTGTGTAAGGGGGAGTCTCTTAATGCACTATGCCGTTTTCTTGGCAATAATGCATAAACGGATTAGACTCATATTCGCCACCTCTATCTGATCTTAACCATTTAAGTTTCTTACCAGTTTGGTTTTCAGCTTCATTTTTAAATATAAAAAACTTTTCAAGTGCTTCGTCTTTTCCATTCAACACGTAGACATAACAATATCTACTACAGTCATCAATAAAAGTAATATCCTTGGAGTACCCGTTAAGGCAGGAGGCCGTGTAGGGGAAACGCCGCGGATAGTTGACGCCGGATTGGAAATGACAACAAACTAAGGTGCAGACCATGAAGGTATAAATTTTTTTATCTATTTCAAAATTAAAAATATAAATTTTATCTCATAATAAAGTACTACTATTTAACTCCTGAGTCTTTTTCAAAATAAATTTTGAACAAAAATTAATTTGCAAAAAATGAACAAACAAGGCCTTTGGGCATTAGGAACCCCTTCGGGTACAAAATATTTAAATAATAAAGATTATTTAAATCATCTATTAGAATTATCTAATGAATATTCACAACCTAGTGAATGTCCACAAGATAAAACAAGAATTAAATGGTTAATCTACGACCTTGAAGAATTTTTACAAAATTCTCCAAAAATCTATCATTTCACAGTGATAAATGAAGTCAGTAATTTAAAAAGAATTTTTAAATTACAAAACAAAAAGTCTTTTAAAAGAACAGAAGTAATTCTTTTAGACTAATGATGGTATATAGGCTGGAAACATCTTACGTGCCTGAAATTCTTAACCTTGGAATTCAAACTCCAGTTAAGGTGACAATCCGAATGGATTGTTGGTCTAAGGTGAAACAACGCCACGTATCAAGTAAGTCTATGACTGTATTTTCTTTTAAACTTGTACTTAGAAGTTTTCTTTTTAAACTTCTTCTTATTTTTAGTTATGTACTGTGGTGTACAACCAAAAATAAGACTTGGTTCAGCAATCTTATTGCAGCACTTTTTGCTGAAACTTTTTAACTGCTTTTGTTTTCTGGTGAAATCACAAACTTTTGTAATTTCTTCTTTTACCAGATTTTGTGCAAAGGCTAAGCTGTAACGAGTAAGCTCGTTTGATTCTTTGAAGAATCTTTCTACAGCTTTTTCTCCTACCAACGGTATTTTTCTTATGTAGTTTTCTACATAAGTCGGATACCCTTGTTGATTGCCTGTAGCATACATGTGTTTCTCATATTCGCAGTAGAATTGCTCTAACTGGCATATGTCACATATCTGCATCTTTATTAGGCTATCTTTCGCCTTTTCTTTGATTTTGTTTTCTTCACTGGTTCTAGAACCAACAAAATCAATTCCCAGAAATAACGTATAAAACGTGTTTAATACATTATTAAAGGTTGTGACTGGACTGAGAGTTGGAACCCAGGTAGTCTCTTTTAATACCTTGTTTGCAATTCCTGCAGTCTTGTGATCTAGCAACAGTAATGTTGATGCCTGATCATCGTATTTGTCTGGTTCAGTTTAAATAATCAGACTGATTTCTTTGGCCCAGACTTCTATTAATTGTTTTCTATCTGACTTGATTGTGGTACAATCCAGATATAACAAATGTCAGGAACGTGATGCACATTTTGCAAGGTCAGAATGCGCCCATTAGGAAACTTCAGGTCCACACGTCCAGTCCCAAGCACCTTTGCAGCACTAGAATTCCCCATCGTCACTGATCTATCACGTTCAGGCCGGTAAGACACAAATAGCAATTTATCAGCACAAACGTGCACATTTGCCCCAGTATCTACCAACCACTCGTTGGGTTCATAAACAGTAAAGATTTCAGGATTAGAAGTTACATACTTGGTAATCTCGCTGGTAATAGCATCAACTTCAGGCTGAAGTGTATCATCAACAGGATCATCATCAGATGGTCCAATGACCATGTTCGCCTGAGCTTGATCAGCAGAACCTTGCGCCACTTTTCCTTTCTTGGGACAGTCCCTAGAAAAGTGTCCAACTGTTTCACAATTCCAGCAGGTTTTGTTCGCTTTTGGATTTTTCTGGATGTTCTTCTTAGGTTTCAGCTTATCATTATTATTATCCTTAGAGCCAATTTTCTCGAATTTCCTTTGTTCTTATTTGCAGTTATCACATTGGCTTTAGCCTCCACAGGCACACTAACACCATTACTATGGTGCACTTCCTGGATCGATATTGCATTCATCAAATCATTGAGTGTCAATCTTCCTGTATGGTGCTTGAGAGTCATACCAAATTCCTCCCAAGACCAAGGAAACTTCTCAATGATTGACATAACTACGAACTTTTAAGGAAGTTCCATAGCCCCATCCTTGAGTGATTGCAATATGATCTGGAACTCATTCACTTGATCAGTAATAGATTTCCCATCAGCCATACGATACTTAAGGAACTTAGACACACAGTACTTTTCAATACCAACATCGTCAGTGTTATACTTTGTGTTAAGCGTTTCCCACAGCGATGCAGCAGTGAGGGGAGCAGAACAATAAACATCGAAGATCACATTCGACAGAGCCGAAAGAATGTATCCACGAATAACATCGTCCCTCTCCCTCCACTGCTCAGCAGCCTTCACTGTTGCAGGGTCCTTCTCATCAATAGCAGGGCACTTTTCAGTTAGCATACCAGTCATCCCCTTAATTGATAACCAGATTTTCATCCGTTCTTGCCAGCGCTTTAAGTTCTTACCACCGAACTTCTCTGGCAGATCAGAAGTGTCAACAAGGGACTTGAATGGAGCGTTAGCAGCGGACATGATTAATTATACTAGTTTCTCTTAGACTGTTGGAAATTAATATGCAACGATCAGATTAATAGAGAAATCACGTAAGCATATAACGATATCAGATTAAGCCAAAAGAAGAAACGTACCCACAAGAACAGGATCCAGGAAAGACAGAAACAAAAAAGAGTTAGAAAGACTTATCAGTTTAGATCGAGTCGCCTGTAATAGACTCTCTTAAGAGAAACTATTGCCCCTACTGGTGCGGCTGAGGGTTGCGGCAAATTCCTCCGAGGATGAAACGATCTCAGGAACGTATGAGGAAATCTTCGCACGAACAGGTACCGAACCACTTGCGACTGTTGTCCCACTTCACCGGAATCTTACTTCTCAGATCAACCACAGTTACGAATTTAGAGAGAGAACAGTTTTTAGCAATTTAATTGCGCTTGTAAAACTGATATAGGGATCGTATATTTATACTGGTATATAGTCGGTTTAGGTATTCTAGGAGGACTCCAAAACCTACCCGATTTACAGTGACTTATTTCTGAAGGAAAAGAAACTGCACTGTTAGAGTCCAGTTAGGAAACTAACTGACCTAACAGTTTCGTCAGGGACCATTCTGCAAATACTGGAAACTTCAAATAAACTTTGTCCAAAAAGATACGCCCACAAACCGAACCATTCGCCCAAACGCCCTTAGCCCGTACCCGAGCTCGAGCCTGGCCTGGCCCGGCCGTGCCGAGCGAGCGCGCGTGTGGGGAAAGGTTCAAGTCCACCTCACATGTAACTTGAACATGAGACTATGATATGCCAAGTAATTTATGGCACATCAATTACCCATTCCAATTCCATGTGGGATGGCCCAAAAGCCTTTTATACTTCCAAGCAAAGGGAAGGTTTGCCTTTCCTTTCCCATGTGGGATGGCAACCAACCCATCTCATCCTTGGAAGCCAAAAAGTCTCTTTCAAAAGCTCATCTTTGAAGTCTTAGAACTATGGATTTAATCCATCATTTGGCTTTCACCAAAACACCAATATTGTTCATGGTACAACATACTACAAGTAAACATTGACCAAGGTCAAAGTCAATGGGACCCACCAATGGGACCCACTCAAAGTTGACCATTTCAATAGGAATTGGAATAGATAGAATTCATTATACTTAATGAATAGCTTTTATTAATAGACTATAGATCTTATAAGTATGAATCACTATATATGAAGTTCTTATACTAGGTGAACTGACATATACTAAGTTAATAGTTAACTATAATAATTATTATAATAGTTAACTATTATAGTAACTATTATTATTGTAAGTAATAGTTACTTATTATAGTAACTATTACTATTATAAGTATTATTTATTATAATAGTTATCATACAAATTCATTATTATAGTTAACTATTATATCTAACTATTAATAGTCATCCATTTATATAATAATTATATTTAACTATTAATAGTTATCAAAATGCATTATTTTATGATGGGATACAAATAGTTTTTCTTGGGACATAAAAAAATAAGATTAAATCTCTTTTGAGAATATATAGAATTTTATAATAGCTATTTTTTTTAGCTAATATGCATGAAACAATATAGTTTAATAGTCTAATATTTTTAATGATGAATTTTGTTTTAGTTCTTTTCTGTTGTTGTTTTGAAACGGATAATGAAAATCAAAGAGAAACAATGAACCACCGCCCATATTCTGAAATTAATAAAGGCAATTAAGTACTTAAATGAGATCAATACGAGATTATATTCTAAAAAGTCATCACATTCATGACAAAATTAACAAACTTGATATATAAAAAGTCAAATAGTTATAATATATTAATACTAATTAAAGAAAGACTAATTATTTACATAAAAAAAAATACTATATATCATTATTTTCCAATATAATATATATTTAATGTTATAGAAGAAAGCCTTCATTAATAGGATAAGATTTGAGCATTAGAGCCCAAATAGTTGAAAAGTCACACAATAAGACCCATTAGTAAAATAAACAAAATTGTCAAATTTCCACACAACCCCCTCCCTTTCCATCTCTCTATCTCCCACGCATCTTTTTTTTTCCCCTGCACAATTGTGTGTTTCTCTCAAATAGGTTAAGAGACATGATCATTTTTTACTTACATGCCATTGCCAAACAAGCTCCAAGAAAGATCCAGTTCTAAGTAAGTTAACGCTAATCATTCTTTTCATCTCGAATCTCTAATCTCTAATCTTTCATTTGAAATATTTTTCATTCTCTTTAAAATTTATTTTTATAATTCTATTTCATTTACTTCTCTTTTGTTTCTCATTTATTTTGGCCGATTTACACCTTGATACAAATTATAAATTTGTTCTTAATTATTATTTTTAGTTTTGATTAAGATTTGATTTTTTAAATATATTTGTATATGATGCTGCCAAAAACGTGTCGGATCAGCCCTTCGTCTAGCAGTTCACATAAATCCAGCAATGAGAACTTCCCCGTTCGGATCTGCGCACAATGAACAAACGTAAACTACGCCGGGGCTTCACCGGCGAAGGCCCTCCGGCGTGAGAGTAAGAATACGGGTGGTATGAATGAATAGAGAAATCAATTGACTAGTTTAGAGCCAAGAAGTTCGTTACCCGTTTCCTGTATAGAGGACCTGTTTTTATAGGCATGGGTGAATGAGTCCTAACTTGTTAGAGAAGCTAGGGAGCCCGTATTACTGTGGGACTCGTATTCCTTGGAGATGGACTTCAGATAAGGATGAGTGGTATCCCAGTTATCTTGTAGAAGAGATATCCTTGTTTAGATAAGGATATTCACTGTTAGAGTTGTAATCAAACTCCGTAAGTGGACTCCCTGTGAATAAGGAAGGTTTTCGGTACAAGTCGGCCCGTCATCCAGCTCGGCTCATCATAGAGGCCGCCTAGGGATTGGGCTTCTTGGAACTCGGCCTAGGCAAAGTTTACCTATTCGGCCTGTACGATGTCGGCCTATAAGTATAGGCTTCAGGTGAATGGGCCTCTCGGTATAGGCCTCCTAGGTGTATGGGCCCAGAGCCTATGTGTCCCACTTATCCAAGTCGGTTTATGTCGTTCAATAAACTGATGCTACCAAAAACGTGTCGGATCAGCCCTTCGTCTAGCGGTTCAGATAAATCCAGCAATGAGAACTTCCCCATTCGAATATGCGCACAATGAACAAACGTAAACTACACCGGGGCTTCACCGGCGAAGGCCCTCCGGCGTGAGAGTAAGAATACGGGTGGTATGAATGAATAGAGAAATAAATTGACTAGTTTAGAGCCAAGAAGTTCGTTACCTGTTTCCTGTATAGAGGACATATTTTTATAGGCATGGGTGAATGAGTCCTAACTTGTTAGAGAAGATAGGGAGCCCGTATTACTGTGGGACTCGTATTCCTTGGAGATGGACTCCAGATAAGGATGAGTGGTATCCCAGTTATCTTATAGAAGAGATATCCTTGTTTAGATAAGGATCTTCACTGTTAGAGTTGTAATCAAACTCCGTAAGTGGACTCCCTATGAATAAGGAAGGTTTTTGGTACAAGTCGGCCCGTCATCCAGCTCGGCTCGTCATAGAGGCCGCCTAGGGATTGGGATTCTTGGAACTCGGCCTAGGCAAGGTTTACCTGTTCGGCCTGCACGATGTCGGCCTATAAGTATAAGCTTCAGGTGAATGGGCCTCTGGGTATAGGCCTCCTAGGTGTATGGGCCCAGAGCATATGGGTCCCACTTACCCAAGTCAGTTTATGTCATTCAGTGGCCCCCGAGTTTCTATCTCGGCATGCCGAGTAGGAACTGTAGTCCGTACTTCGTCTGTAACTTCATTAATATTGATATGACCCCTAGCCGCCAAAAATCCTCTTTCGCCTGGATTTGCTGATGTCACTGCGGATTTAATTCAGGTGGAATCATTATTCCTCTTGGAGAGCGGACATTCATTAATTACGCCTCAATTATGACTGAGATAAATACCGCACCCCCTCATATTCTGGGGGTATATAAGGTCCACCTCTTGATCTTTCATTCTTCAAATCTTTTCTCTTCAAGATCCTCCAGATGGCCCCAAAAAGGATGTACGATGATGCGTTCCCGGAGGAAGTTGATACAGAATTATAAAATCAAGTTGAGAATTATGCTTCCTCAAGCAGTGATGATTTCATGTTTTCATCCGAGTACCGTTCGTCTTTTCCGGCGGAGGAGTCACCGTCCGACAATAATGGTGAATTTGGAGAACATGACCCAAACGACGAATTTTCCAATGATGATTCCGATGCAGAAGAGTCAGAGGATGAGGACAAGGATGATGATAAAGATGATCCAGAACCCATCATTATTGATGAACATGGGTATGATGGAGACGTTGAGTGGGAGGAAGATGATGGAGACCAAGATCAAGATTGTGATTTTTCTTGAATCTTTGGTTAGAGTGATCCAGTAGTTTCTTTTTTGACTTTGTACAGGTCAGGCCCCCGGCCTCGTTGTGGGGGTCCTTTTTGTTATATATATATAATGGGATTTTACCCTTTCAGTCACCTTTGTTCTGATTGTGATTTGACTTCATGGCTTGAATTCCTTGCATCTTGCATGACCTTGATTTTTATCTCATTAACACTACCTTTTTCATGATGTCGTCTTAATGTAATGTCGATCGCCTGATCCTTGTTGACATGTCGGCATGGAACGCACTTGTATCTGGTAACCTTTTCGTAATTTAGTCAAATCTGGTCAAAGCCGAGGTGTCGCTAAGTCATATGTCGGTCTGTGCTGGCAGTCTCTTGACCGTTCGCTACTCCCCAGGCTAATGATGTCAGACTTGTGACGTTAGCAGTGCTAGGCGGCGAGGGACAAGTAAAGGGACATGTGCTTTATGGGGAAATCACCATCCTTAATTATAGGTAATGATGGTTTAGGGTGATTACGTGTGTAACCGCCACTTACCGCGAGATTTCCACGAGATCTCGGGCGAGTTGAAGTCAATTTCTCGGGGTATACCCGAACCGAGAATTGTAAACGGTTGAAATCCCTAAAATCCCCCCTTTCACCCTTTAATTCCATTTGAACAGTCAGAAAATCTTTTGACCTCAAGGCTTACGGCGATTCCACCGGCAGCCCTTGTACGTTGCTTGATTCCGGCGAGTTTCAACCAGTGCTTTCGGCAATACTTCTTCTTTTGGTTTGCCCATCCTCTTACTTTGATTTTCATCGATTTTCTAGGTATCCTTCTATCCCCCTTGCATTTTTGATTTTTCTGCGCCATTTTCCGGGTTAGCTTTGTTTCGCCTCTGTTCTTCATTCAAATGTCTTTTGATTGTTCGTCCTTGGTCTGTCTGGGCTTCCATAGAACGAACCGTAGGATTTACCAGAGAACGGATGGGCCATGGTTTTTATTGACTCTGAGCAAAATTAGAAAATTCCTTGTAACACACAGGGCTTTTAATGGCACCGTGAAATGGCCTGTCAATAGCCGTGGGTTCGATCGTTTGGGGGAGATGAATCCCAACTTAGTGGTTTTTCCTTGTCTGTCTGACCTTTTGACTCATATTTTTTCCCATTATGTATTGTCTGAGGACGAGGTATTCCCCTCGGCTTCAGTGAATGAGGAGAGGGGGTAAATGCAGCTCCTACCTTGATTTCTGATGCTAACCCCCTTCTTTCCTCTGCAGCCATGTCAGGGGAGAGTACTTCGGAATGAATAGTGGATCAATTTAGTGCCGTCATCCCCGAAGGGGGTCGAGGTCGAAGGAATGCCAGCCGGAGGGGGAAGGCGGTAGCGTCTGCCAGGCCGAAGCAACCCAAGGCCGGAGACGAGATGATCGAGTATCTTCATGATACCTGTAGGATTTCCCGTGAAGATTACAATCTGGTGTATCAGCGTGCTTCCCCTTTGAGTAGTAGTGAGGAAAAGGCTTCCTTTTATTTGAACCACACCGAGGTTGCATTCTTTCTTAAGCAATTTGAAATAGGGCTCCGTTTACCCCTTGACCCCTTCATTTATGAATTCCTAGAGGATTGGCAGGCCGTCCCCGCCATGCTAGGTGCCAACGCAGTTAGGTACCTTACTTCCTTTATTACTCTATGCCGAAGCTTGTGTTTCGAGCCATGTCCCTGGGCCTTTTACCAGTTTTTTTAGGGCATCTTTAACGAAAACACTTGCGTGTTGACTTTGAGGAGCAGACAAAGGAGGCCCAAAATTATCGCTCCGATCTCCAGTTCGGTCAGTAAGGTGTCAGGTTGGAATAATCACGTTATCAAAGTCGAGAGCCGCCATGGCTGGGAGTTTCCCATTCCGACAAGCATTCCCAAGGATCCTGAAACATGTTACAAGGCCTCGTAGAGCGATGCCTTAGTCCAAAGGTTAACGGAGTTTGCCTCGGTGCAGCAGTTGGAATGGTCGGCCTTAGAAATCAACCATGGCTACTACGTCCAAGTTGGTATTATGCCGGGACTGTGGGACGGTGTGAACGTCATGGTGCCCATAGTTAGGGGCAATATTTACCCGGATTGGGTTGTTCATCCTGATTTTTTTTTATCAAGGATTGTGATATTTGCCACACTCAGGACGAGGCTTGCCTGAAAGTCCGAAAAGTTATTGGATGTAAACTTCTGATCTCGTCATTTCTGTTCATACTATGATGACCTCATGTTCATCTTCTAACTCTTATCTTTGTGATTGTCAGATTTGACCATGGAGGAGGAGAGAGAGTTGGCCCGTGCGTATTCCTCTGACCCCAATAAGCTCCTGAACAAGAGAAGGCTGAAATCAAAGGCTTCGGGGCGCTCTAAGAGGCATGCCGATATGGGAGATCGGCAGGAGGTTTTGACCACCAAGGAATCCGGCCCACTCCCTACAATTGATGTTGCTGTCGGAGGACGGGCTGAGGTACAGGCTAGTGATGCAGCGGCAACGACGGGTGCTCCGGAGCCGGACCAGGCTGCAGAAACAGTTTTTGAGGATGTAGGTGGAGGAGATGGCGGTGAGTCCCTTGGTGAGAAAAGGGGCAGAGATGGTGGTGACGAGGTGTTGGAGGAACCTTCTCCCAAAAGGCATTTATCTGCTGCTCCTCCTACTGGTACTCCACCTGTTTTTTCCTCCGAGGAGATAGATGCTTTGATAGCCGATTTTGCCGATGTCCGTCCACTGAAGAGCTTGGATGTTACTGCTCGATCTGGTCCAATAATGAGACTTGGCCAACCAATTTTGGAACGGGCTTTTGATGCCGACCTTTTACGAGGATTGGATTCCATGCCGCCTACTTATGCCCATATGGTCGAACGCAAGGGTCTCATTATCGCCGAGGTAAATGTAAGTACCCCGATCCGGACTATTGGGCTTAAAATAATTAAATTATGGAATTAAGGGGTAATTTGGGAAATTGGGTCATTATAGTGTTCAAGGGGTATTTTAGGCATTAACGGAATTATTTTGGAAAGGGAATGACCTTCTGGTAATTTCCAGAAAGCCAAGACCATGTGTAAATTCCCCACAAAGCCCAAAATGACTTTGTGGGAATTTTCAGAAATTCGCCAAGGGAAGGAAGCGGTCGCACCTACCAGGCGCGCTTCTTGAAGGCGTACGCGAGCTTCTGGAAACGCGCCTGGTAGGCGCGTTTTCATTCATCCGCAAAGCATACGCCAGCCTCCACGCGCCTTGTTCCCCCGTGAGACTCCACTCACCCGACAGCCCTCCACGTGGCGCGCTGTCATTGGTCCTTCACCCGGCTTTTGTCCCCCTCACCCTCACAGCCCATCCATGGCACTCTCTGATTGGTCCTTTGCCTCCCATTTTGTCACCAACAGCCCACCTTCTAGAAGGATTAATTCCCAGCCAAAATACTCCATTTTTTGCCAAAAAATAATCCAATTTCAACCCAATTTGTGACCATTTTATGAGTATAAATGGCCCATTTTGTGATCCAATCTTAACCCATTTCTATGCTTAGCCCCTAAGCAAGTCACAAGACAATAGTTGAGGGATTAAAGTGAAAATATCCCCCTTTTGCTTGGTTCCCAAGCCCATAGTTGAAGGGCTAAAATGAAACATTTTCCCCTATAAATAGAGAGGTCATCCTCTCTCATTGGGACAAGGATTTTTGGGATAGCAAAGTTACTCTCCAAATTCTCCTCTCATCAAAATTGATTAATTTTCTTTGTGATAGATTATGGCCCACTTTAGATAATGGTGAAGAACTACCAAGAGTAGTATCCTTCTTATCTTTAAAGTCCCATTTAATCCATAAGAAAACACAATGATCAAACCATGATCCCTAAGTGAAGGAAGAAGCAAACGTGTGTCAATCAATTAATGATTTACCCCAAGCTTGCTTCAAGATTGAATCTTTGTCTCATCTTCTCTTCATCTCCTCTTCTATTTTTATTTATTTCTTTATTTAATGTCTTTTAATTTATGTCATTTAATTTATGCAATCATACAAATGTGATCCAAGCCTTGGAGTATCAATGGTGCCCTTCATGCTTAACGCATGATTGTGGGTTCAAACCAAGATGATCAAGGCTTGTTATATTTATGTCAATTTAATTAATGTCTTTACATTTCTTGCAAATTATATGAATTGGAGCTAAGCCTTGATCCTTTGTGCCCTTCATGTTTTATGCATGATTGTGGGTTCTAAACCAAAGGAATAACCTAAGGCTTGTTATCATTTATGCAATTTATATTTATGTCTTTACTTTTGGCTTGATGATCCATTGCACATATGGAGAGAGCCCTTGCATATTTATGATGTTTAGGCTTATTTATGTTATGATGATCAAGTTTGGGTGGTAAAGTCTCAATCTTTACCATCCAAACTTTGATTCAACCCTAATTGAAAAGTCACAATTCTGTCCAGTTTCAACATAATGCTTTGTTTCTGTTTGAAACTGGACTGTTTATGATAAATCTGTAAAAAACCTGGGACGGCCAAACGATCCGTACAGATGGTTTAAACCAGCCATACGGCTAGTTTGGGCAGGGAGCACTTTTTTCCAGTTTTACCCCTTTTTGTTAAACTGATTGCAAAATAAACCCTCCTTGTTAAGTTTCTAACTAGGGTTGAATCAAAGTCAGTTTCTCCCATTTTCAAACACACATGCACACACACATGCACATTTTGGTCAACAAACACAAGGGAGACTCGGCTTTGTCCGAGGCGGCTTGGGTGACGTGAAACTCTTCCCAAGACGTAACCTGACCTCTGAACTAATAGAATCTCTAACCTTTCCATTTGTTGGGTTAAATAATTAACAAATGTGGTGACTCCGTTATGTTTTGCGTGTTAACCGTGTTTGGCGTTTCGCCCCCATACTCGTCGCGATCCTCTGCGCGGGGCGGGATCCTTACAGTGGCGACTCCGCTGGGGAGTTAAATGTTCTCAAACTTCTTTTTAGAATCTTTGGGGACATTTATGTGTGGGTCAAACTCCCGTCCCCATTTGTTGACTTTGTGCCTAATTTGTGTGTTTTGTGTTTCTGTTTTGATTTACAAGGAATGGAACTGTTCTGGAAATGCAATGGACTGGGGCTTGAGGATTAGAAGCTGAAAATTTGCAAAAAATAATGGACAGGATGCCTTAGCCGTACGGCTACATTGGGATGATCCACAAAATGCTTCGAGTCAACAATTTTGTGCGAGGCAGAAACGTTCTAATGGCCTTGTTGCTCCCTCTTAGCCAGGTTCCAATTTTCAGCCTCTACTTGTGTACTTTTTACTTTCTTCTTCTTAGCCAAAAATGATTTTCAAAGCTTGGTTGTGCACAAATTCTTGGACATAAAATGGGATTTTCAAAGCCTCATTGTGCATAACCCTTTTTTTACAAAATTTTTGGTCTTCAAATTCTTCTTGTTTGAGCACAATCTTTTTGGTACAAATGACTTTCAAAAGGTTGTTCTTCTTGCAAAAAAATTTGGTTTCAAAAACCTTTGGTTGTGCACAAACCTTCCATGTATAAATTGTGATCCTTACTTGTTAAGTAGCCTTGCTTACTTGCTTGTTCTTGTTTGTTCATATTTGCCCATGTTTGTTCATGCTTGTCCATACTTGTTCATAATGCTAAAACGGACCAAAAATTTCTATTTTGACTCAAAAGGGAACATAGAAGGCTTCACACTACCCACACTTGACTATGTGCACGTTCCAAATGCCCTTTAAACCCGGGATGGATGCCACGATGCAGCTTGATTGGTGCTCTTGTGCCCTTCTAGCGTGCACAGGTCCATTCCACTTCCCCTTCCGAGCTGAGTCAACCACACTTATCCGTGACGCACAAATACCGAGACTTTGGTTGGTTTTTGGTCTAGCTCACGTTACCACGTCCCTAATACGTGTTTGAGATTAATTATGGCCAAGTTAATGCCCGAATCACGACTCCTTATGAAAGCAAGTGTGACCATGGTCAACTTTGACCCGGTCCTTGACTTATGCATTAATATTGGCTATAATTAACCAAAGTCATGTATTGAGGATAGGGTGACACCGTATCGTCAAGCCCTAATGTATGATTCATATTAATCATCCTTAAGCCCAAGGATAAGATTCGAGAACCCTCATCAAATATGAGGTCATGCCGGAAAGTCCCTGTCCCTAAGATGAATCTTGATCTTAATCGGGGCTTAATCATGATTGGAATGGCTCACGCATTGGGAACCTTGCGATGCGCTAGACCCTAGGGTCATTTATTTCGGTCGGTGGAAGCCGCTTGCCCTATGGGACCCTCGCCCGGGACAGTCCATCCTTGGGAGTGTGCAAGACAGGTGAAAAACGAGGGGTCTATAGGCGTAGTGATGGCCTCCACTGATCTAGGAATTAGAGTAGTTGCGAAAAAGAAGAGAAATCTTTTCCAACCATTTAGGAATAAAAATGCTTTTTAAGTAAACTTAGATGAATATATAATTGCACATTGCATGACTTTGCTCCGCTTTTGCTTCTTGGCCTTGACGCATTGCATTCTTACGTTAATGAGCGTCATTCCATTAAGTCTTTGGACGGATCCCCGTTATCCTCCAAGACTTCCATAAAGGCATTTCGTTAAGCCTTTGGATGGATCCCCGCTATCCTTCCAAGGTTCCCGTTGTGATCCCCGTTATGATCCCCGTTGCGATCTCCGTTGTGATCTTGTTGTGATCCCCGTTGCGATCTCCATTGTGATCCCCGTTGTGATCCCGTTGTGATCCCTGTTGTGATCCCGTTGCGATCCCTGTTGTGATCCCGTTTCGATCCCCGTTGTGATCCCGTTGCGATCCCCATTGTGATCCCCGTTGTGACCCTCGTTGTGATCCCGTTGTGATCCTTTTGTGATCCCGTTGTGATCCCGTTGTGATCCCCGTTGCGATCCCGTTGTGATCCTGTTGTGATCCCCGTAGTGATCCCGTTGTGACCCCCGTTGTGATCCCCGTTGTGATCTCCGTTGTGATCCCGTTGTGATCCCCATTGTGATCCCCATTGTGATCCCATTTGCGATCCCCGATGAAACTTTTGTTAAACCCCTAGGTGTTGTCCCCTAGGTCCCCGTTAAACCCCTAGGCATAGTTCCCTAGGAAGTTACTCAAGTCTTTGAATGGATCCCCGTTATCCACCAAAGCATCTGTTAAAGAAAAGAAACAAAAGGCGCTTAAGGTAACTCCCTCCCCTTTCCTTGGGCCATCACATGATGACCATTTCTGCACCCCTCATGCCATTTTATTCCCGTCAGTGCCGTCGCGTGACCATGACCCCTTCGAGTTTAGCTGTCATGGCACCACATGGTAATATACCTTGGTCAATCATTGGCCTCCTCAGTTTGCACCCCCATGTGATGACCATCTCAGTTGCTCCGATCGTCGTGATGGCTCGAACTAGTGTGAGTACCATCTGGTCCCAAACCAGTAAGGTTTTGTCCCATGTTATCCTGACTATATTCCGACAAGCCAAGGAGGCTCCTTGTCCCCGTAACCTTTAAGTTAGGTCCCTTAGGGCCGCTCTCCGTCACCCTAGGAAGTCTGTTTGGAAAGTGAGTCAATCACTCACCTCTTCCCAAAAGCCCGTTTGAATTAGGCCAACTTAAGTCATGTTCGTCTCTTCGTTAAACCCATTTGAATGTGTGAGTCTTTTACTCAAATGAAATGTGTGTGTGTCAATCCTTATAAAAAAAAAAAAAAAAAAAAAAAAAGGGAAATGTGTGAGTCTTTTACTCAAATAGAAAAATGCGTGTGTCAATCCTCATTCAAAAAATTGGAAATCAAGTTTTCTTAAAATAAGAGGTCAACTCTTTTCCAAAAGGCTAATCCGATAATGAGGCGTTCCTCTCAAATCATGGTTATAATTTCACCTCGAGGTTTAAAATGCTAAAGTCCTTTGCGGTCTTGTCCACCGGAAACATCAACCAAGGAGCCCACATCTGAAATGGCGTCTGAGACTTCCATCCACGTGAGCAGGATTGGGGCACCGTCCACGAGAAGAGGCCCATGTCTCGGAGGCCCAAAGGCGGCTACATCAAATGGAGATCCGTACCTTCGCCGAATGCCATGCGCGAGGTTACGCCCCTTGAAAGGAAGTCACCAAAAAGAGATGGCCGAATATGGGCCCGGTGGTTGCAATGCCAAGCCAAGTGGAGATCTCGCGACATCTTTCCCGATGACACGAAACCCGAAGTTCCCCGCGGAAGACATGGAATATGACGCCGACAAACCCTCCAACAATCGAAGAAGAAAATGGAACATCGCGTGTCATAGGAGCCCATCCCTAAAAAAAATTAAAAAAATTAAAAAATTAAAAAAAATGATGAGTCTTCCAGCCTCGTAGGATCTAGATTCTCACAAAAGTCTGTCCCAGACTGTGTCTTTTTATTTTTGCAAAGGTCCGCACTTGGACATGTATGTACAAAGTTATCTCAATAAAAGAGTCATTTTCATTCTCTTCTCTCTAGACTTGAGACATTATTTACAATATACATTTACTCTTAAAACTGCCTTGCTTGTTATGATCAATTGATTGCTACGTCCCCAAAATGTTGAATTGACTTCTAAGCATACTAGTCAATGACGACTCATTAAGGGCGAATGGACCTAACACGAATGAGAAATGCTAAATGCAAACAATTAATCTTGATGTGAATAAATGTTGTGATCAATTGGCATGAAGAAACCATTAATGGCAAGTCTTCCCTCATACACTTCCCCGATACACAACCCGATACACCTATCCAAGACCAATTCTTGATGCACATCGAAGGCATCCCGAGACAGTGAAAAGGTGAGGACGTTGTTGCTGGACCATCGAGATTTGACAGTGCTCACACGTGTGTGACCAAGCATAGGGCTTCCCGGAATCTTCAAAGTTAGCCCAAAGTAACAGGCACGCCACCAAGGGGCTACAAAGGAGCCAATGCCCGAGAAAGCGAGCTGGGGCTAATGTTTACCTCCTCCAAAAAAAAAAAAAAAAAAAAAAAGGAGAAGAGGGAAAGGAAATGAATGTATAAAAAGAAGGGAAGGAAATGGTAAAAACAAAGTTTGCCTCAAAAGGAGTTCACGCCAAAGAGGGTACACCCCAAGAGGTCCATCTCAAGGAGTTCACCCAAAGCAAAGTGAGCAACAACGTCCTCCGAGACAACAACAAAAGAAATCCAACTTCAGCAAAAGACAGCTTAGGGCCTAACTACAGCGACCTGAGCTCCTCAAACTGAGGGGAACATAGGCAACCTTCGAGTCCGGTCATAGCATGAAATGAATCCATCAAACCTCGGTCCTCCTAAAATGACCCGGTTCTCTTCCCTTGGTCCCATCAATGACCAATTTCCCAGATAATGACCCATCTCTCCTAAACACATTTTGATCTTTCCATTGATCGAATCTTAATCTCAATTGATCACAGCATTTATACATGCCAAGGCTGATTGCTTGTTATAACCCTGACTTAATAATGAACATGGTCCGTTCAAGCAATCATTTTGATGATATTGACTAAGGCTGATTTCAAATGTCTCGACAAGTCTTCTTCTCTACATCTTAGGAAAGAGCTAAACACTTGTATTCTGTCAAGTAAGGGCTTCCTCACGTTTCGTGATACATTGTTCACCAATATAAAGGGACTCTCTCCCGTCGAAATAAAGGCCCTTGCATGTTTCCCCCAAAAGGACATATTAAGTTCCCGTCCCGTCGAGTCGGTTGGATCACTCATGAAAGAGAGAGAAAAATAGAAAGAAAGGCACCAAAAAAGTATCCCGCTAGGTTGAAAACCCGCAAGGGCGGCCTAGGCAAAAAATAGGGTGTGCCATGAAAGACGCAAAAAAGTAGCCCGCTAGGTTGAAAACCCGTAAGGGCGGCCTAGGCAAAAGAAAGGGTGCGTCATGAAAAAGGGATGGGTTCCTAACCGTCAAACAATGACATTAGGCTACGCCGGCCGGAAACATGGGGCTATGCCGCCAACGACGACAACAAGGACATAGGGCTACCCCAACATTGATGATTACCAGGACATGGGACTACCCCAACATCGACGACAAAAGGGGTTCTCCACTCCCGATCGCTCCTAAGAAATGGACAAAGCTCCAAATGACTTTATGCATAACAAACCTCGCGGTTCAGTTAAAATAAAAATTTGACTGGCATGCTTCGTTAAAAGATTTGCCTTGAGGAATGAGCACTTTTAAAATTTGCCCTTTTAGCGCCATACTTTTGAAAAATGAATGTTTTGTCCCCCCTTTCAAGTCGCGTCGGGCGCTTGAGGGTGTGTTTTGTGAAAATGTGTGTTTTTCCCCTTTCAAGTCGCGTCGGGCACTTGAGGGTGTGTTTTGTGAAAATATATGTTTTTCCCTTTCAAATTGCATCGGGCATTTGAGGGAGTGTTTTGTGTTTTGATATGTTTTTTCCCTTTCAAATTGCAGCGGGCATTTGAGGGAGTGTTTGTGAAGAGATATGTTTTTCCCTTTCAAATTGCATTGGGCATTTGAGGGAGTCTTTTGTGAAACAATGTTTGTGACGGCAGTCCTTGGTAGGACGTAAGACTAGTATAGTCATGTTAGGTTAAGAAAACCTTTGTCTCTGAGAGTGGTCAGGTTAGAGAAAACTTATCATTGTGACGGCAGTCCTTGGTAGGACGTAATACCAGTATAGTCATGTTAGGTTAAGAAAACCTTTATCCCCGAGAGTGGTCAGGTTAGAGAAAACCTATCATATTGACGGCACTCCCTAGATGGACGTAAGACCAGCTTTGTTGAAATTAACCCGGCCGCGCTTCGTAAGTCCAGGTTAAGAATGCGAATTTAACCCGACCGCGCTTTGTAAGTCCAGGTTAAGAATTCGAATCTAACCCGTCCGCGCTTCATAAGTCCAGGTTAAGAGTTTGAATTTGGGAAGTTAACGTGGCCGTTCTTCGTAAGTCCAGTTAAAAATATGAAAATTGTCTTTTGGCCATCCGGCGTGACGTAAGACCATTAGGTTTTGTGAGATTTCCCTTTGGCCGTCCGGCGTGACTTAAGACCATTAGGTTTTGTGAGATTGTGTCCTTTGGCCGTCCGGCGTGACATAAGACCATTAGGTTTTGTGAGATTGTGTCCTTTGGCCGTCCGGCATGACGTAAGACCATTAGGTTTTGTGAGATTGTTTCCTTTGACTGTCCGGTGTGACGTAAGACCATTAGGTTTTGTGAGATTTGCCCTTTAGCCGTCCGGCGTGACGTAAGACCATTAGGTTTTGTGAGATTGTGTCCTTTGGCCGTCCAGCGTGACGTAAGACCATTAGGTTTTGTGAGATTGTGTCATTTGGCCGTCCGGTGTGACGTAAGACCATTAGGTTTTGTGAGATTTTCCCTTTGGCCGTCCGGCGTGACGTAAGACCATTAGGTTTTGTGAGATTGTGTCCTTTGGCCGTCCGGTGTGACGTAAGACCATTAGGTTTTGTGAGATTCGTCCTTTGGCCGTCCGGCGTGACGTAAAACCATTAGGATCTGCGAGATTCGTCCTTTGGCAGTCCGGAATGACATAAGTCCATTAGGCTCCGTGAGATTCATCCTTGGCCGTCCGGCGTGACGTAAGACCATTGGATTTTGTTAACCCGGCCGTACTTCGTAAGTCTAGGGTAGAAAGTGAAATCGTGAAAGTCTCGGCCGTACCTCGTAAGTCCAGGATGAAAGTTAAGATGTTATCGCCTCGGCAACCCTTGGTAGGGCGTAAGACCAGTATAGTCATGATTAGGTTAAGAAAACCTTTGTTCCCGAGAGTGTCCAGGTTAGAGAAAACCTATCAATGTGTCCCGGCAGTCTGTAATGACGTGAGACCAGTTTGTGTAGTTGACCCTCCGCCATGAGATAAGTTGACCAGTTTGTGTAGTCGACCCTCCGCCATGAGAAAAGTTGACCAAATTGACCATGTGTCCCGGCAGTCCTTAGTCGGATGTAAGACCAGTTACCCTCGAGTCGACCCTCCACCATGAGAAAAGTTGACCAAATTGACTTTGTGTCCCGGCATTCCTTAGTCGGATGTAAGACCAGTTACCCTCGAGTCGACCCTCTCCGATAGAGCCAAGTCGATCGAGTCCAGCCTCTGAGCCATGCCCATTATTTGAGCCTCTGAGCCATGCATATTCCTTGAGTCGACCCTCTCCGATAGAGCCAAGTCGATCGAGTCTAGCCTCTGAGCCATGCCCATTATTTGAGCCTCTGAGCCATGCCTATTCCTTGAGTCGACCCTCTGCGATAGAGCCAAGTCGATCAAGTCTAGCCTCTGTGAGCCATACCAGCCCCCTTTAGTCAACCCCCTCTGAATAGGGCCAAGTTGACCAAGCCCGGCCTTTGAGCCATGCTTGTTTAGGAAATGATGAATGGATATCCACCTAAGTCCCATAGGTTTGAGTAGCCTTAAACCCTCTCACCCAAATCGGCCAAGCCGTCCTCCCATCGGATTGGGATGCTTATAGGTTTGAGTAGCCTTAAACTCTCTCACCAGAACTACGACCGGCTTGATTCCCTCGAATAGGGATACGTAGGAATCCTTTAAAGATAAGGGTCCAGCCACTTGACCACTTTGGTCACCATCTCTCCCATCTTGGTAGCTCGCCGGATCGGGATTCTTTTTTTATCGACAACCCCGCTTTCTCCAAAAGCGACGTTGCCGAGGGGCTCTGTAAGTACCCTGATCCGGACCATTGGGCTTAAAATAATTAAATTATGGAATTAAAGGGTAATTTGGGACTTAATTGGGTCATTATAGTGTTCAAGGGGTATTTTAGGCATTAACGGAATTATTTTGGAAAGGGAAGGACCTTCTGGTAATTTCCAGAAAGCCAAGACCATGTGTAAATTCCCCACAAAGCCCAAAAGGACTTTGTGGGAATTTCCAGAAATTCGTCAAGGGAAGGAAGCGGTCGCACCTACCAGGCGCGCTTCTTGAAGGCGTACGCGAGCTTCTGGAAACGCGCCTGGTAGGCGCGCTTTCATTCATCCGCCAAGCATACGCCAGCCTCCACGCGCCTTGTTCCCCCGTGAGACTCCACTCACCCGACAGCCCCCCCACATGGCGCGCTGTCATTGGTCCTTCACCCGGCTTTTGTCCCCCTCACCCTCACAGCCCATCCATGGCACTCTCTGATTGGTCCTTTGCCTCCCATTTTGTCACCAACAGCCCACCTTCTAGAAGGATTAATTCCCAGCCAAAATGCTCCATTTTTTGCCAAAAAATGATCCAATTTCAACCCAAATTGTGACCATTTTATGAGTATAAATGACCCATTTTGTGATCCAATCTTAACCCATTTCTATGCTTAGCCCCTAAGCAAGTCACAAGACAATAGTTGAGGGATTAAAGTGAAAATATCCCCCTTTTGTTTGGTGCCCAAGCCCATAGTTGAAGGGCTAAAATGAAACATTTTCCCCTATAAATAGAGAGGTCATCCTCTCTCATTGGGACAAGGATTTTTGAGATAGCAAAGTTACTCTCCAAAATTCTCCTCTCATCAAAATTGATTAATTTTCTTTGTGATAGATTATGGCCCACTTTAGATAATGGTGAAGAACTACCAAGAGTAGTATCCCTCTTATCTTTAAAGTCCCATTTAATCCAAAAGAAAACACAATGATCAAACCATGATCCCTAAGTGAAGGAAGAAGCAAACTTGGGTCAATCAATTAATGATTTACCCCAAGCTTGCTTAAAGATTGAATCTTTGTCTCATCTTCTCTTCATCTCCTCTTCTATTTTTATTTATTTCTTTATTTAATGTCTTTTAATTTATGTCATTTAATTTATGCAATCATACAAATGTGATCCAAGCCTTGGAGTATCAATGGTACCCTTCATGCTTAACGCATGATTGTGGGTTCAAACCAAGATGATCAAGGCTTGTTATAGTTATGTCAATTTAATTAATGTCTTTACATTTCTTGCAAATTATATGAATTGGAGCTAAGCCTTGATCCTTTGTGCCCTTCATGTTTTATGCATGATTGTGGGTTCTAAACCAAAGGAATAACCTAAGGCTTGTTATGGTTTATGCAATTTATATTTATGTCTTTACTTTTGGCTTGATGATCCATTGCACATATGAAGAGATCCCTTGTATATTTATGATTTTTAGGCTTATTTATGTTATGATGATCAAGTTTGGGTGGTAAAGTCTCAATCTTTACCATCCAAACTTTGATTCAACCCTAATTGAAAAGTCACAATTCTGTCCAGTTTCAACAGAATGCTTTGTTTCTGTTTGAAACTGGACTGTTTCTGATAAATCTGTAAAAAAACCTGGGACGGCCAAACGAGCTGTACGGATGGTTTAAACCAGCCATACGGCTAGTTTGGACAGGGAGCACTTTTTTCCAGTTTTACCCCTTTTCGTTAAACTGATTGCAAAATAAACCTTCCTTGTTAAGTTTCTAACTAGGGTTGAATCAAAGTCAGTTTCTCCCATTTTCAAACACACATGCACACACACTTGCACATTTTGGTCAACAAACACAAGGGAGACTCAGCTTTGTCCGAGGCGGCTTGGGTGACGTGAAACTCTTCCCAAGACGTAACCTGACCTCCGAACTAATAGAATCTCTAACCTTTCCATTTGTTGGGTTAAATAATTAACAAATGTGGCGACTCCGTTATGTTTTGCGTGTTAACCGTGTTTGGCGTTTCGCCCCGATACTCGTCGCGATCCTCCGCGCGGGGCGGGATCCTTACAGTAACGTATTAACTTGTTTGTTTTCTGATTGCTCTCCGTTCCCGTAATTGATTTCAATTTCCTCGATCAGCTTTCCACCCTTGCCAAACATGAGGCGGCGCAATGGGCTGGAGTAGGTAAGAAGATGGCCGATCTGGAAGGCAAGGCGTCTCGGGCCCAAGTGAAGCTCGGCCAAACTGTGGAGTTGGTCAATAAAGCATGCGAAAGCGCCAAACTGGCTCATGCCGAGAGGGTTAAAGCTGTTGGGGATGCCGAGGCCGAGGTAGAGAAACAGAAGGCCGTTGCAAGGCAGTTTGAAGAGGAGGCCAAGTTACTCAGGGAGGAGATTGAGAAGGAGAGGGCGAGTGCCGCCCTGTTAGCCAAGGAGAAGGAGGAGGTGGAGATGAAGTTTCAACAGCTGGAAGAGAGTATTCCGGCTAAGGAGAAGGCTGCTGTGTTGAACTTTCAACGTACTGTGATGCCATCAATCATTGATGATCAGGTGAAAACTACTTATGTCGATAGCTATACGCACGCAGCTCGCCAGCTCCACATTGATCCTGAAGTGGACGTCCCTATTGAGAAATTGGCTCGCCTTCTACTAAACGAAGCTTATAGTGTCGAGGACCGTGCCACTCACTCCATGATCCCTTATTCCAAGAAGACTTTAGGGTTGATAAAGAAGACGAAGAAGCGGTGGACCCCAACAACTTTCATGCTTTGGTGGAGCGTTTCAAGGAAGAGTTGGGCTTCGATGATGAAGAAGACGAAGAAAAGGAGTAGTAGGCTCTATGATTTTCATAAACTTTGTCCGTTGATGTAGGTCTGGTGTGACCTGATACAATTTTTATCTTTTACCTGCGAGTCGGTTTGGCTTGAAACAATCTGTTTTTTTTTTTTTTGTAAGTATCTAACTGCCCGGGCCCAGCGTAGTCTGGGGGCGTAAGCACCGCTTGATTTTGTTTATTTAAGTATTTGTCTGCCTCGAGCCAGTGTTAACTGGGGGGCGTAAACACTCATTATTTGTAAGGATTGGCCTACATCGATTTGAGGTGTAAATTAGCCCTTGTTTTCTCAACTGCTTTTGTAAGTGTTATCTCGTCACTTGTTCATGTTACTTTATCTCGGTTTGAGATGTCTTAACTATCTGAAATGATGAGATATGGAAGCTAGTTTAGGCTATGTTGTAGGCCGTGACGAGTGTTAAGTGCTCGATTTTGTAAGGACTAACTCATGGCTAGTCTCAAATTGTCGTAGGGACTAGATGTAATAATCTTAACCCAAATTTGAGAGTACTGGCCGACAGAATTAGGTTTTAAATGTAGCCGAGCTAGGCTTTGTTTTTAGGCCGTGGTCGTTCACCGTGGTGGCCGTGACGAGCGTTAGGAGCTCGGTTTGTAAGAACTAATTCGTGGTTAGTCTCAAATTATCATGGGAACTAGATGTATTAATCTTAAACCAAATTTGAGAGCACTAAACAACAGAATTAGGTTTTGATTGTCTTGAGTCGTGACGTTTAAGTCTTAACTCGGAATGACGATCTCGGCATTGCTAAGTAATGCTTGGACCGTGCTTAAGAATCAAAGTTGTAAAAAGGAAAACTTTATTGATAATAATAAAGGAATATATAATTTGGTAAATGCTATGAACTAGAGACTGAAAATCTAATCTAGAAAGCAAAAAAAGATAGATAGGGTACCGAGGAGTTACTGATAGTATTTCCTCAAGTTCTCTGAATGCCATGGGTGTTTAAGCTCTTTTCCTTCTGGAGTTTTGAGCATGTAGGTCCCTTCTCTGATAACGTGAGTAACAATGTAGGGACCTTCCCATTTCAGAGAAAGCTTATTTTTGTGAGCCTTCAAGTGTTCGACTCGATCTTTCTGAGTCCCAGTCACCGACTTCAAAAACTCTTTTCTTTACCTTGCTTTCATTGTAGGCCTTGGTCTTCTACTTATAATTTATCATTCTGAGTTGAGCCGTCATCCTTTTTGCTTCAACTAGGTCTAGGTCTAGGAGACGGTTGTATTCATTGACCACCTCGTCATAATTGGACACCCTGAAGGTAGGTAAGGCCATCTCGGCTGGAGCCATAGCTTCTGATCCGTAAGTTAGCGCAAAGGGAGTCTCCCCAGTCGTCCCCCGAGTGGTTGTACGAACTGCCCATAAAGCGAGGGGGAGGTCGTCCAGCCACTTTCCTTGACTTCCTTCTAAAATCTTGGTCAGGGCTTTCAATATTAATTTGTTTGCTGCCTCGGCTTGCCCATTACCTTGAGGATGACTGACCGATGACTTTTTGTGCTTGACTCCTAGTCTGTTTAATTCTTCGGTGAATGCATCATAGAACTAGAGTCCGTTGTCGGTCACGATAGAATGTGGGACGCCGAACCGACACCATATGTAGTCATGGATGAAGTTGATGGCGTTTTCCTCTGTGATTTTCGCCAAAGGCTTAGCCTCTACCCACTTTGTGAAGTAGTCGACTGCTGCAATTACGAACTTGTTGCTTCCTTTTGCCAAAGGAAATGGACCAATGATGTCGACTCCCCACATGTCAAATGGCCATGTTGGTATGACGAGGCTTTGTTCCACCGGTGGCACTTTGGGCAAGTCCGAGAAACGCTGGCATTTGTCACACTTCTTTACATAGGCTTGGGCTTCTTCTCTTAAGTTCGGCCAGTAGTAACCAAGTGTGATCACTTTATCAGCCAGGGTTCTGGCCCCCGGGTGTCCTCCACAAACTCCTTCATGTACCTCGGCCAGAAGCTTCTCGGTATCCTTAGGGGAGACACATCTTAGGATGGGACTGGAGAATGATCTTCGGTACAAGATATCGTTCCATACTATGTACCTGGCCGTCTTCTTCCTTATCATCTTGGCCGCCAACTCGTCTTCTGGTAGTTTTCCTTTCTCGATGTAGTCTTTGTAGTCTTTAATCCAGGTTCTTTCTTCATCATCCAGAATCAAGATCTCCAATCTCTCGTAGGCAGGTTGGTCGGCATAGATGACCAGAGGATTGGTTTCTTCTGATGTGGCCATTTTGGATAACAAGTCAGCCTCCTGGTTATGTTCTCGTCCTACTTGCCTTATTTCCCAAAATTACAAGTTTTTGGTCAAATTCAAGACGAGATCCCTGTACTTGGTCAGCATGTGGTTCTCGGTATTGTATTCCCCTTTTACTTGGTTTACCATAAGTTGGGAATCACTGTATGCCACCAGTTTATTTGTACCAAAGAACTTGGCCCTTTCATTCCTAAAATCAAGGCCTCGTATTCCGCCTGGTTGTTTGAGGCTGGGAATTTGAATCTGATGAAGTCACAGCCTATGTGTTCACCTCCCGGGCTTGTTAGGTACATGCCGACTCTACTTTTTCCTTTTGTTGTTGATCCATATGTGTATAAGATCCAACAATCATTTGGCAGTTCCTCTGGTGGTTTCCTATCCATGGGAGTCTTCCTCTTCCTGTTGGTCGGCGTATATTCACTTGAGAACGCGGTCTTGACTAGGAAGTCAACCAAGGGTTGTGCCATCAAGGTCTTCCTCGGCTTGTAGGTTATGTCGAACTCGGTCAATTCGATGGACCAGTTCAATAGTCTTCTTGAGTTGTCCATCTTGTGTAGTATCTTCTTGAGTGGAGCGTCGGTGTAAACCGTGATGGGATGAGCAGAGAAGTACGCACGCAGTTTTCTGGCGGCAATAACCAAGTCGTATGCTATCTTTTCGGCGTTATAGTATCTGCTCTCGGTGTCTGACAATGCTTTGCTTACATAGTATACCGGCTTCTGAATTCCATTATCTTCTCGTACTAATACGGCCGCCACGGCTCTGTCTGTCACCGCAAGGAATACGGAGAGTGTCTCTCCCATAATCGGACTGCTAAGTAGTGGAGGTGAACCCAGGTATTCTTTTATCTGCTGGAATGCTGCTGAGAATTCTGGGGTCCAGTCGAAGTCCTTAGTTCCTTTCAGAGCCTTGAAGAATGGTAACGACTTTTCTGTTGGCTTGGCGATAAACCTTCACAGGGCGGCCACCCTTCCATTCAACCTTTGAACTTCTTTTACACATGTCAGCTCTTTCATATCGACTAGCGCCTGGATCTTCTCTGGATTTGCCTCGATGCCTCGTTGGGAGACCATGAAACCGAGGAACTTTCCCGCCGTGACCCCAAAAACACATTTACTTGGGTTGAGCTTCATGTCGTTCTCTTTCAGGTTTTTTATAGTCTCCGTCAGGTCCGGGACGTGGCTTCCTGACGTGGTTTTTATTACCATGTCGTCAATATAGGCTTCCATGTTCCTGCCGATCTGGGATTTGAACACCTTGTTCACCATCCTCTGATAAGTTACAGCAGCATTCTTGAGGCCAAAAGGCATCATCACATAACAATAAATCCCTCCTGCTGCTTGGAAGGCGGTCTTTTCGATGTCGTCTTCGGCCATCTTGACTTGGTGGTAACCAGAATAAGCGTCTAGGAAGCTCAAGGTTTGATGTCCAGCAATGGAGTCGACCAATTTATCTATCCTGGGTAGGGGGTAGCTATCCTTTGGGCATGCTTTGTTGAGATCTGTGAAGTCGACACACATTCTCCACTTGCCGTTTTGTTTCTTCACCATTACGACATTAGCCAGCCACTCGGGATATGTCGCTTCTCGGATTATCCCGGTCTTCATCAATTTATCCACCTCGATCTCGATTGCCTTTTCTTTATCTATAGAGAAGACCCTTCATCCCTGCTTGACTGGTTTGAAAAAACTATCCACCTCTAGTTTGTAGAGAGCGATGGCTTCTTTAACTCCAACCATGTCTTCAACTTTCCATGAAAACACGTCTAGGTTGTTTTTGAGCAGGTTGATAAGCTTCTCTCTCTTTTCTGGGGGAAGTTGTTTTCCAATTCGTACCTTCTCTTCTAGGTAGTCAGGGTTGATAACGACCTCATCTAACTGGTCAACTGGTCTTAGCTCGGGACCGTCCCTAAACTCCAAGGTTTCCACAATGATTTGCTTTACTTTTTCCTTGTCTTTACCTTCTAGGCTCAAATTCTCCATATCTAGGAGTCTGTCAATCTCGGCATCCATTGGGTCGGGTATTGTGGCCCCCGAGCTTAGGACGGGGACGAGGTCTGAACCGTTCGGCTCGTCCGAAGCTGTGTTGATGGAGATACAGCTGAATCCTTCCAATCCATATGTCATTTCTGTCTCTGTCATGGCCTTATCATCATCCAGTACGACCCATTCTTCGGGCATGTCTACTGTTATCACGCCGATGTTGGGGGCTGACGTAGTGACCGTGGTCGACTTCGATATAGTAATATTCCTTTCTGGAGTATCGATCTCCATCTTGGTTTTTGCCTTTCTGGACCTCATCACGTGCTCTAAGAAGTGTTTGGGGTTGCCTAGGATGCAACCTATTCCTTCTGGGGTTGGGAATTTCACCCTTTGGTGAGGGAGGGAAGCAACCATTCCCAATTTTCCTTGACTAGGAGAGCCGAGGATGGCATGGTAGTCACTTGCCAAATCCATAACGATGAAAGTGATCGTAGCCGATTTTTTGTAGGGGTGCTCACCAACTTCTAGTACCAAGTCCACGGTTCCCTTAGCCTCAGCTTTATGATTTGTAAATCCTTCTAGTCTTCCGTTGTACGGGGTCAGTATGGTATCTGGAAGCTCCATCTCCTTGAAGGTTCTGTAATAGAGCACGTCTTTAGCGGCCCCAGAATCTATTAAGAGCCTTTCCGACTCACAGTTTTCAATTCGGCCTGTGATGACCAGCGGCTGTTCTCTCATGGCCCTGTTCCCGGCTAGTTCGTTAGGGGAGAAACTAATCACCTCCTCCCCTTTGTTAATCCAAGGGGGGATATACTCATATATCTGCTCTTTTAACTTGGTGTTGGAAGGAATTTCCTCCCTGATTACACCGATCAGTTTTGCCCGAGGTGGTCTATCTTCGCGGTCCTCCACCGCCTCGCCCTTTCTCAGACGTTTGTTGTCTTTCTTTGCTAAGTATTCATTTAGTTTCCCCTGATCGGCCCACCTCTGTAGTATTTTCTTTAGGGCAAAGCAGTTGTCTGTCTCGTGCCCGTTATCTCGGTGGTAAGCGCAGTATTTGCTTGTGTCCCTTGGGAACTTTGGGTTATCTTTAAGGGGTTTTGGATTTAGGAGATTCACCAGGTTCATGATCTCGGAAATCGGCTTTGTAAGGGGGGTAAAGAACTCGGTCGGTCTCGTTCTGTTCTTCCCTCGGTTTCCACTTCCATTGGTACCCTGGACCGAGTCAGTAGTGGGTGGTCTGCCTTCCCTTCCTCGATCCCGATCTCTGTATCCGGACATCAGTTTCTTTTTGTCTTTGGCAGTGGCTTTCGCATAGGCCATCTGGTATAGCTCAGATTTCGTAAGGGGTTCTCTTACCGACAATTCATAGGTGAGCTCATCTGATCTTTGTCCATTATAGAAGCACATTATTATTTCCCTGTCGGTGAGTCTCTCTTTAATTGAGTCAGCCAAGTCTCGGAACCTATTGTAGAAGTCCATAGTTGACTCGCTCTTTCCCTGAACTATGTTTGCCAGGTCTGACAATCTTTTCTTTCTAGCCCCGGCAGTGGCGAAATACTCTAGGAAACTTGATTTTAATTTGGAGAAGGAGTTGATGCTTCTTCTTTCTAGGTCCATAAACCAAGACCTGGATGCTCCAACTAACGTACTAGAGAAGGCCTTGCAAAGCACGTCGTCTTTGTTGGAAACCAAGGCCATCATACCTTCGAAAGACTGGAGGTGGTCCATGGCGTCAGAACTGCCAGAATATTTGTCCAGGTGGGGAAGATTCAACTGGGGATTGGGTGGAGAATCCTTTATCCACTGAGCAAACGGACGCATTGCGTCATAGTCGGTCTTCGGCTTTCTCTGCCCCTGGTTCATCTCTGTATTTTCCATCCTCTCCTGCAAATCCAATACGATCTGCTTACTGAATCCTGAGCTGCGATGGGAGCTTCTCGTCCTGTCTCTTTCTCTGTCTCGACCCCTCCCAACAACACGGCTTGTGTCCGGATCATCACGAGGTTGTCTCGGAGGAGTACGACGAGGTGGCTCCTGTCTGGGTGGGACTTGATCTTGATTTTGCCATCGTCGCCTTTTTCCTAGAAATCTCACATCTGGAGATTCTGCCTCTTCTTCTCTCCTACGGTTTATTTTATCCCTTAGATCTCTTCCATCGGGATTAATTGGGCCAAGTCGACCTTCTAGTCGGCTTGGTGGAGCAGCTCGATTTCCTGGGGGCGCGTCACGCGGTTCTTGATGACGTCTGTCCTCAGTGCGTGTATTCCCCCTACGGTCACTTCTTTCTCCGCCTCCCAAAGCTCCTCTCGTGCCAGAGGGCTGGGCAAAGGGTGCCAAGGAATGGTCAGGGTCAAATTCTAGAAGAGCCCTCTGAGCATTAGCTAGTTGCTGAAGGGTTGAGAGATTCTGACGTAATAATGCCCTCCGATCAATTGGTGCCGGCCTAGAAGGGCCAGCCTCGGTAAGCTGACGTGAAGTCGTTCGTCTCCGCCGTCCATGCTAGTGAGTAACTTCAGGCGCCGGCCCTCTGGAACGGGTGTGCATCCCGCCCCCCTGAGGCGGAGGAGGGAGGCCTTGATTCAGAGCGTTGTTATTTGCCACGTTAGGTGGTGGCGGGTTGAGATTGGCATCTGGTGTAACGCTAGCTTCCCGACCGTCGGCCCGAGTTTCAGACATAAGGAAGTTTGTGGTTCTCCGAACAGAGATTATCCAACGACGTTTCCCGGCAATGGAACCAAACTGATGCTGCCAAAAACGTGTCAGATCAGCCCTTCGTCTAGCGGTTCGTATAAATCCAGCAATGAGAACTTCCCCGTTCGGATCTGCGCACAATGAACAAACGTAAACTACGCCGGGGCTTCACCGGTGAAGGCCCTCCGGCGTGAGAGTAAGAATACGGGTGGTATGAATGAATAGAGAAATCAATTGACTAGTTTAGAGCCAAGAAGTTCGTTACCCATTTCCTGTATAGAGGACATGTTTTTATAGGCATGGGTGAATGAGTCCTAACTTGTTACAGAAGCTAGGGAGCCTGTATTACTGTGGGACTCGTATTCCTTGGAGATGGACTCCAGATAAGGATGAGTGGTATCCCAGTTATCTTGTAGAAGAGATATCCTTGTTTAGATAAGGATCTTCACTGTTAGAGTTGTAATCAAACTCCGTAAGTGGACTCCCTGTGAATAAGGAAGGTTTTCGGTACAAGTCGGCCCGTCATCCAGCTCGGCTTGTCATAGAGGCCGCCTAGGGATTGGGCTTCTTAGAACTCGGCCTAGGCAATGTTTACATGTTCGGCCTGTACGATGTCGGCCTATAAGTATAGGCTTCAGGTGAATGGGCCTCTCGGTATAGGCCTCCTAGGTGTATGGGCCCAGAGCATATGGGTCCCACTTACCCAAGTCGGTTTATGTCGTTCAGTATATATACTTTTTTGTTATCTATTTTTGCTTTTTTTATGTTTTTTAATTTGATTTTAGTTTTACTCTTTATTTTATTTTGCCATCTTTTTTTTTTGGTATGATTTTATTTATTACTTTTTTGATTACTTTTGTTAATGTTTTCTTTTCTTTTTTTTTTTAATTAAATTTGAATTTTCAGATTTCAATGTACAATTTTCTTTGATTATGTTTTACATTACTTTTCTTGGTTAAAATTGTATTTTTGCACATTTCGTTTTTTATTTTTATCTATTTTGATCGCTTTTGTGAATGGCTTTTTTCATTGTTTTTCTTTATTTTGATTAGGATTTGATTTTTTATTTATATTTATTAATTTGTATATATATTTTTTAATATTTATTTTAGTTTGAGTTTTTGTTTTTTGATAGTAAATTTACAGTTTTTTATTTTTATTATTTGAGCCTTTTTTCTATTTTTTGAATGCTTCTTTTCCATTGTTTTTCCTTTGATAAAGATATGATATTATTTTATTTTTATTTTTATTTTATTTTTCTTACGTCGTTTGATTTTAATTTTAATATTTTTGATATTAATTTTTACCTTATGATTTACTTATGAATTTTGTGGTGATGTTAATTTTAATTACATTCTTTATTTTCCTTTTGTAAACTTCATATTTGTTTTGATTTCATTAATTGTTTTTGTCTGTTTTGATTAAATTTGTGAAGAAAAATAATCAATATTTTTATTTTATTAGAATTACAATTTTATATTTTCATATTTGTTATTAAAATTATTTTTTTATTCTTTATGATTATATTATGTAAAATTTTATATTTTTTATTTCGTCACGAAATTTTTCTATCTTCATTAAGATTATGAATGTTATTTTTTCCTGTTGTTGTTCTTTTAATTAAGGTTTTATTTTTTAGTTTATTTACTATTTTCATTTCTTTTATTTTTTACATTTAGTTTCAGTTTTGATTTTTCATACTTTTTAAAATATTTTAAATTCCTGATTTTTGTCAAATTAGTTATGTTTATGAATAATCCTATCAAATTGTTAAACTATGAAAATAATCAATATAAAACTTATAATTTATTAACTGCCATATTTAAACAAATAACTATGATGGAAATACTTTGTTTAGAATAGCACTTATGATTCTATTTATTATTTAGTTTTATTATTCATATATTCACTTTCAAATGAAATTTTCTATTTTTAATTATTAATAATATATTCACTTTCAAATGCAATGAAATATGGCAATTTTTAAAAAATGAAGCCAAGTTTTGATGTATTTTTAATTGATGAATGTGTTTTCATATTCCTATGTATCTTATTTTTAATTTTGTGTTTAGTAGTTATATATGTTTTAATTACCATGTTTTCATAATTTATATTGGCTTAGAATCTACCTTTTTTTCTTTTTGGCTTTGCAGTTTTTGTTATGATTTTGAATTAGAATAAACTTATAAAACTAATATGTAAAGAATATTTATTTCATTTAAGGAATGTTTGACAATAAAGAATGGAATCGTAGCAAATAATATTTGTGCAAAGAATTAAAATTGCAATATATTGCCTATCCCATTTTCATACACTTGCTATGGTATTTTTTATTTAAGAGATTACTTTTGTGTTTATATATTTTTATCTTTATTTTATATTTATTTTATCATAGATTTATTACTTTTATTTGTCATATGTACACAATTAATGGTTGTAATAGATTTTTTTAAGACGATTGATGTTGTTAATTTTTTAAGACGATTGATTTCGTTAAAATGCTTTATTTTTTATTTTTGTTATAAGTTCATTAACTTCAATTTTTCTATGTTTTCATGTTGCAGATTAAGTTACAAAAATATTGTTCATCTCATGGTCAAAAGGAAAGATCAATTAACAAGATAATTGACATGTTAGGTGAACCGATAATTTTGTTGTAATATTTTTAAACAAAAGTCCCATAAATTTGTTGTGTTTTATTTTATTTTTTCACATTCTCCATTGATTGAGAAAAAAAAAACTAAAGATCATACATAGTTATTGCAATATTAAACGTGACATAAATAATTCACCATTTCACATGCTTATTTGAATAAATATTATCTATCAACAAAGAAGTGGAATGCAAGTGATTTACTGAATGTCAAAAGTCTCGAGATGTAGAAGCATGACAAGTCAAAGGAAGATAGTCAAAATATAATTAGAAATAACATGCAAAACATTGCAGAAAATAAAACATTTAATTCCAACAATCATGACGCTAAGTATTTCAATTCATAGGTCTCTGTGAAATTGGATATGGAAATAGGCGAATTTGAGTTTTGAATTGAAGAACACATTTTTTTAACTAGACTAAACAGATGAGGATGAAGCTGGTGATGAATATTTCTTTTCGAAAGCGCAGTTCCAGATGTACGCTTTCTAAAACTGGATAACACCATTTCCCTCAAACCCTTACAATATAACATTAATACTCTAGCAGTCCTCTGATATAATCTAAATTTACCTAAGGCCCATTTGGCATAGTGACCCCGTGCGTAGCACGGGCTACCTTCTAGTTGTTTTTATTTTTTTTTCCCCAGTTCATGACACATACTCAATCCGTCTTTTTAGTCTGTTCACTTTTGATCAACGAAAGTAAACTTTGGCCATACATTTAATGTCAATCTAATTATCCTAATGAAATTCCAAAAATTGTAATTGATAAATAATCATTTAATTTATCAATAATAATTTTTAAAATTTTATTAGGATTGTTAGATTGACATTAAATGTTTGGTCAAATTTTACTCCCGTTAACTAAAAGTGAACAGACTAAAAAGACACGGGGAGTATGCTATAGAATAGTAGTGATTGTTATAGGAGGTGGTCTCCTGTACATCCGTTGTACGGCGTACAACGGAGGCGAGCCGCCAAGCCGCCGAGCCGATTTTTTTTTTTTTTTTTTTGCCATTTTTTTTTTTTTTTTTGCCAATTTTTTTTTTTCGTCACCCCAATTTTTTTTCCTCCAACAAAAGTAACACTTTTTATACCGAAATGTAACACTTTTTTTCTTCAAATGTAACACTTTTTTTTCAAAACAAATATACCACAATTTTGATGTAATAGATTAAAGATAACATAAAGATTCACAACTAAATTAATGTAACACTTTTTATAAAGGAATGTAACACTCATTTTTTCAAATGTAACACTTTTTTTTTCTCCCAAAATTAACATAGGATTGACAACTAAAAACTAATGTTACATTTTATAAAAAATGAATGTAACATTTTTTTTTTCTTAATTGTAAGAGTTTATATTCCTAAATGTAACATTATATATGAAATGTAACAATTTTTTATTGAGAAAGTAACAATTGAAATGCAAACCTATTTTTTTTTGTAAAAACTGCTGTTACATTTAACAGTAGAAAAGTGTTACTTTTTGAAGATGAAAGTGTTACGTTTATCAGAACAGAGTGTTACATTTGAGCTGACAAGCAGATCAAATTTTTTTGTGTCTTAAAAAGTATGTTGTTAAAAAAAAAAAAATCAAACCATATCATGACCTATGTAGTTTTATTCGTCTCGTCGAGACGAACACAACGGTATTTTTAAATATTTTTTTTGACTTATAAATCTCAAGATATAGTATTTTAAAGATTTTGGATTTTTTTTAGAGACGACACGTGGCAGCGCGCGGTTGGGCGAACCAGATGTGGCTCACAGCGCGCCACATGTCTCCTGGGGAGTGGAGGAGAGGCGGATAGTGGGTCGGGTGGGTCGGGCCGGTCAGGTTGACCCGCGGGTCGCGCCCGCCGCACGGTGTACACCCGCCGCACGGAAGAATTTGTCTTGTTATAGAGTTACAAATTGATGTCATGAGGTAGTCCACTAAAAGGACTTGATCAGTTTTCAACTACGTAACCGTTTGACTACATAATTTTCAAAAATAATAATTAAAAAAGGAATAAAATTGGTGCAGGTATGCTTTAAAAGTTTAATCCTGTTTAATGTTCCTCCAACATACTCCCCCGTCCCAGAAAGATAGTCCACCTTTTTTCGTTGTTACTACGAGGGAACTTTGAGCAGTTATAAATGCTACTTATAATTATGTTAATGTGAATCTAAAAATTTATATTAATAGTATTTATAATGGTGTATCAAGAATAATTTCAAAAATTTTATTAGAATAATTAAAAGTAGCCTTAATTATTACTCAAAGTTCCTTCGTAAAACTCATGAAAATACGGGGACTATCATTCTGGGACAGAAGGAGTATTTAGTAAAAAATCAAATAATATAACCATAAATGCATAAGCAATTGTGTCCATTAATTCTGCGAGAATCATTTTCATGCAAATTAAGTGGTTTAGTTTATTGACCCAAATATATCAACATCTACAACTTAATAATCATTTTTAATCATTTCTAGTTTAGTAGTACTAAACCTCACTATCCAGTTATCTATTGAGTCTAATTAATTTTGAGACTTGAATTGGATATAATGGTGATAAAACTGTTAGGACCAATCTAAATATATATAATTAAAGAGTATAATAACGAGTATAACAATTAATATAACTAAATAAATTACAGACTAATACAAGTATTAATGGAGAACCTGAACAACGTCACAAAATTGATCTAATAGAGGCCTGCTATAGAGGCCTGCTGTATTGCAGTGTCCTAAGACAGAAATTCGTCCCCACTTGTGCTGCAGTTCGTTCCGGACGTCTATCTTGAGGATACAACTATTCAGAACAAGTTCTTGCACAAGAACTTGTCTCTGGCGAATTGAGAGAATGCTTTCAAGAGATAGAAGGGAGGAAGAAGATGGAAAAATTATGTGTATTCAACACAATTTGCACGAATCCTTATATAGGTTTTGGGCTTGATTTTGAACAGACAAACCTGTTCAAAAACCAACATAATTTTTCCGAAAATAACTGTCATGGCAGTTAAACTGTCTTGTATTATCTAAATGAAGCAAAAATAATAATTATAAATAATATTAAAATCATAATATTAATTTATAAAAATTCAGCAGCTCATTTGGGTTCCAAGATTCGAGCTTTTTTATTTTAAAAACGTGTGTCATGGGGCTATGCCCGATGAATTTTGTCCGTCTTGAAAAGAGTTTCGATTTGATATGCGGTGCGTTCCGTGGTTCATCTGGAATCAAATGTTATGCTCATTTTAGCGCACACACCCAAAATCTTCAAAACATGGAAACCTCTATTTCCAATAAACACCTTTCATTTTCCATAATCCTTCACAAGTTCCAACATCCTTCACAAGTTCCAACAAAAATATATCAAAATTCATGTAGTAGGAACATGAAAGTGTTTGAGTTTTAGGAGGATTTGTTTGTTCTCTCGAATTTTTACTAGATTAGATTTTTTAGTTTCTTACAAATTTAGATTAAATTTTAGTTAGCAATATATATCGGGTAGATCAGTTATTTCTTACTTATCAATTATTTAGGAGTTAAAGAAGGGAAAGAAGCATTTAAGTCCTACGACTGAATTCTGTATAGTCTTTATCTCTTATTTTCAAGTGGATCCGAGGACTATAAAAGGCAAGGAAACACTATGCATCCGAGTGAGCAAAATCAAAGAGTAATCCTTCATAATAGTTAGGTTTAGAACTTAGTGAAGTATTTTAATCTTTTACTATTTCACTAGTTTAGGTTTTTATTCTGTACTCAGAACTTTATTTAGTGAAATCCTTTTTGGTTGTAAGAGTTGTTGACTGTAGTTGAACTAGTAAAATTTTTAAACTGTTTGTGTTTATCTCCGCGACTTATTTTTGGATGTGTAATCAGTTGTTAGTTTACATCTAACTATACATCTGATCTCAGGGTTTTGGCGGTTTAAATTCCAACATTCCTAGCTACACAAATCATTCAATTGGTACTAAAGCTGTCAATTGACGGCGTTGAGTGCTGATCTAAAAGGTGTAGTCATCATGGAGTATTAAAATCATCATCATAGGCCTCTTGTCCTTGATAGCACTGTTAGAACATGGCTTGCAACACAAGTCATCTAGTAATTCTATAATGAAATCATACCTATAATGTTAATATAAAGTGTAGTTGATAATATAATGTGTAGAATTCCTGGATGTAATATTACGTATTTTGATGGGCAAAGTGGTAATTTCACATCACTAAGGTTGAAAGGGTGTAGTCCCTAAATGAGGTGCCTATTGGTTTCATATTTAAAGGGTTCTCCATCAACCCTAGAAATCACTCCATTCATTTTTCTCTCCAAGATAATCTTCATATTGCTAGAGACATTAGAGAGAAAAGGCACTCATCATTTAGAAGAACTCCGTCCCCTAATTCTTCTTCTTCTTATTTCTCCCTACAACATCTTCATGGATTCATCAGGTGTACGCTTCCGCCTTCATCTTTTCCTCAATCTCTTTCCAGAATAGAGTACGGCATTCAGGGTTAAGATTGTTCCAGCAATTGGTATCAGAGCCCGCTCTTTTCTGGTTTGGGTTTGAGTTCTTTAAGAAAGCCTTAAAACGCTTTAATTTTAATTCATTTTTCCTGTTGAATCATCAAGTTTTGATGTTGTTTAGAAGAACTAATTCATTCATATAGTGCTGATATTCATCATATAAGTTTTAAATAAATGGTTTGAAAAGTTTTGTTAATGAACATAATGGTTCAAGTTAGACTATCCCTTCATAACATGGTTTTATGTCTAGTGCATACCATGTGGATCTACTCACATGATTCCATTATTTTAAAAACAAGATTATCCCTAAATAACATGGTTTTGTATTGTAAAGAACATACCATGTGGATCTACTTGTTGTTCATTGGTTTTGGGAATAATTTAAACAAAATTCAGAATGCAGAAAAATCTTCTGCTCAGCCGTGTCTTGTGTTTTGCTCGGCCGAGCTGTTAGGATTCATTGTTAGTACACCCACTTTAATTTGATTGATCCATGCCACGTGTCTTTTTATGGACTTTAGGACCGCATGCAATGAAGTTCTACTTCAATTTTTAGATAAGTCCATTTCTAGATTTTTAGTTGTCTAGGCTGAGTATAGTTCGGTTGTATCTTTAGCGGTTTAGTGCTTCAAGCCGTCATCTTGAGACCGCCAGCATGGAGCCCTTCAGTTTTCATCAAACTGCAGTTTGCATGTTTGATGAAACCTCCCATCAAGATCATTCTTCAAACCACCCCTATGCTTGGTGAAACCGCAGAGCAGTTATTGAAGAAATAAAGATATGTCATTTATTCCTTAGACAAACATTCTCTCTTTGACCGTAAAAGGATGTTGTTATGTCATGTCAAAATAACTCTAAGTTAACTTGGAGTTTCTGCAAGGAATGTCGGTTTGTCTATCAGTTTGAATTGTTTACCGTTAGTCCTTTCTGCAATAAAGGACAAATGTCAGGTAGTGGTGCAACAACTACCTAGGACTACAAGACAAAACCAAGGACGAAAATGACAGCTCAACCAATGGGATTTCGACAGCACTGTACCCTTCAGATTTGATTCAAATCTTTACCCAACGGTCACAAGGGTGCTCTGCCTATAAATAGCCTTCATTATTCAACAATGAAGGTTGCTGAGCTTCAAGAGATTCATTCCCAAGTATTCAAGTTTGCTTTGAAGATTTAAACCCAGATATTCATATCTTCAAACCATCTCCATTGCAAACCCAGTTCTTCATCAAAGCTTCAAGCCTATCAACCGTTCATACTTAGCCTTTACACCGAAAGAATTCCATTTGCTCAACCATCATTTAGATACTTAGAGCATTTGATTTCTTTTCACACACACACCCGATTTATATGATCACATAGATTATATACTTCGAAAACACCGGTTGTTATTATAGCTTAGGTTAGACTTATTGTTTAGAGTTTAGATTCATCTTGTAAAACCTCCTCTAAATTAATACAAGTCTCATAGCTATTAGAAAATCCTAGACTAACCATCTAGGTAGAGGACGTAGTTCATTTAAGAACGAACCTCTTCAATTTGTGTGTTGGATCTTTATTTTCTGTCTTGATATTTATCTTTCTTGTTTGTGGTCTTGAATTTGTTTCCATATACGAAATGACTTGAAAGATGAATTGTGTTTTCCTTTAAACTTTAAGTTTAACTATTCTGTTGCATCATAGTGTTTTCTCAACCCGAGTCAAACCTCCCAACTCTTTAACTAACATATTTGGCCAAACCGAAAACTCCGCTGTGCATTTTATCAGTTCGGTTCTTGTGCTTTGAACCGCAGTTGGCCAAACTGATAAGTACTCGGTTGATTTTAAGGGTATTTTCGAAAAAGTTTCGGATCGCTATTCACCTCCCCCCCCCCTCTAGCGGTTCTATACCCTTGTTACCCTCTGGGACCAACAAGTGGTATCAGAGCATATCCACCAAACTTGTTTTTACAAGCTTAACCGCTTGGGTGCTGATCCAATGGCAAACACAAACACCCATATGATGCATACACCCAATTCGAATCACTTACCGATTCTGGATGAAGATAGTTTTATCTTTTGGAAAGATAGGATGATGAAACACATGATTTCATGTGATCGTAGACTGTGGACCGCGGTTACTGATGGACCATATGTTCCTATGAAAGCTAATCCACGTGCAGGAACCGCAGGAGAAGAAGCTGAAGTTAAGAAGTTAGAAAGTGAATGGACTGATGCAGACCGCATCAATGTGGATTTTGATGGAAGAGTTATGTCCATGCTAGTGTCAGCTATTGACTTGAGGACTCATTCTAAGGTGCTTCACTGCAAAACCGCAAAGGCTACCTGGGATGCTATAGTTGACTTTCTGGAAGGAGATTCAGATACCAAGAAGAACCGCCTCTATCAACAGAGAAGACTCTTTGACTATTTTGTTAAAGATCCTAAGGAATCTTTTAGACAATTCTATGAGAGGTTTATTGATATTGTTAATGTTTGTTTTTCTCTTGGACATGTCTATTCTAATACAGATTTGAACATGAGATTCATGCAAGCACTTGGTAGCAAATGGCTGATCAAAACTACTAACATTGAAGACAACAAGGACTTGGAAGCTCTTGATCTTCGACACTTGTATGCCATGCTGAAGGTTTTTGAATTTAAGCTTAAAGAGGTCCATGAAACCGAAAGCAGATTTAAGACCCTCTCTCTAGCTGCATTCAACAATACCTCATCTCCTGTCTACAATCCAGACCATCATCAAATCGCTCCTCACCTCCACTTGCAAACCGCTCCTCCTGACCAAAATGTTCTTAGATATAATCCTCAAACCGCACCTTCTGAATATTACCAACAGTCTCACCAATCCTATCCTCAATCACATCAACCATATCCTCAATCTTATCAATCTTATCAGCAGTCTCATCAATCCTACACTCCTCCTCAAAGTTCTTATGCTCAGAGTGTAGGATCACAATCCTCAAGTTCTACTCAAGTTGATTTTGATGAAATGGATGATGAAGAATTTGCTTTGTATGTGAAGAAATACACCAAGTTCAGGAAAAACAATAGATCTCAACTTCCATCCAAAGGCCCAGCAAAGTTTGTCCCTCCAACCAGATTCAACAAAACTGCAGATCCCAAGATAAGGGATGACTTGGTTTGTTATAACTGCAGACAGCCAGGTCACTTTGCTTCAAGTTGTCCCAAACCGAGGTATGAAGCCGCGCCAGCAAAGAAACCATTCAACAAGAAGTTCGTGAAAAGAAGAGGAATAGTAGCTGACCAAGGAGATCAACCGCTGACATGGATGGGTTCAGACTCAGATGAAAGTGGTGATGAAGAAACTGCTAATCTCTGTCTCATGGGATTTGAAGAAAGAATTGAAATTGACGAAAGCCTTCCACTGCCAAAACAACAAATGAAGTCAGTTTCACCTAAGACTCCTGAGGCTAGTTCAAGCAAAGCTCCTACAACACCAAACTACACTCCCGAGGTTCAAGCAGACCAAAATCATGATGACCATGTACTAGAACGTGCAAATATTATATGTCAACAACACACTGTACCTAAAAAGGCATATAAACTAATGGCTGCGGAACTTGAAGAATCCCAACGTGTATGTAAATCCCACAAGGAGGAAATTGAAAACCTCAAGCTCCAAATTGTTGGGATATCTACTATTGTGGATGAAAACCGCTATCTGAAGGACAGAACCGAGGTACTTCTCACCCAAATCCATGATCTTACCGTACAAAGGGATGACCTTCAAAAAGTGACCGATGTATGGACTAAGTCTGGTGTCACCGTGGAATAAATCCTAAATTCACAAATTCCTACTTCGGATAAAAGTGGATTGGGGTTTAAAACCGATGATGGGTGTAAGTGTCCTTGTCTCTGTGCCGAAGGTGGTGTGAAACCTACTGAACAAACCAAAGAAATTCCTAAGGTTAATCATGCTGATAAAAAGGGCTCAAAACAAGAAATTAAAAGGCAAAATTATTTCTTTGAGTACCCTAAAAACCAGACTGGGAGAGATTCAAAGTGGAAAGAGAAATCCATAGCGGCTGAGGCAACCAAGGAAGTATTGAGTGATGAAACCGCTCCTAGTCGGTTTAAGGAAATTCCTATTATTTTCCATAAAGCCGCACCAAAGAGGAAAGTTGAGCTCAAGAAGGTAATCTTTGTTAAAGCCAAAACCGCTGACCCAGTAAAGCATGAGAAACCGAAGGTCAGTAAAGGGTTTGTAAAACCGCAACCAAAACCTGGATTTATTCATTGTGCTATTTGTATTGATTTTGGTCATAGTGCTGGTCATTGTCTTTTAAGATTCACACCCAATGCCAAGGGACGTAAAAATCCTAAGGTCAAACAGGTGTGGGTCCAAAAAAGCTGCTAACCCTAGGACCCAAGGAATAAGGGGGACCAAAACCTTTCATGTTTATTTTTCAGATGTCATGTTTTATGGCTGGAACCGCTAAGAAGAAGAAGGATCTCTGGTATTTGGATAGTGGATGCTCACGACACATGACTGGAGATTCCGAACTACTCTGCAGTTTCATCCAAATGAAAGGTCCCCCAGTAGTGTTTGGTAACAACAAGAAAGGAGAAACAGTAGGATATAGAGAAATCAAACGAGGAAAGGTGACTATAGAAAATGTGTCACTAGTAGAAGGACTTAAGCACAACATTCTCTCCATATCTCAGTTTTGTGACAAAGGAATGAACTGCATCTTCACATCAACTAACTGTTATATCAAAGATGCTTCCTCTGGAGTCACTCTACTGACTGGCAACAGAACAGGTGATGTTTATATGATAGATTTAAGCAATATTGTTTCTATTGCTGACCTCTGTTTTGTAGCCAAAAATATAAGTGAAAGCAGCTGGTTATGGCATAAGCGGCTCAGCCACTTGAACTTCAAGTATCTAGCAAAACTGCACAGGGATGGTCTAGTAAAAGGACTACCCAAAGTGGCTGACCATCATGATGAAAAGTGTAAAGCATGCCAGCTTGGAAAGCAGCCCAAACAGTCATTTCCTAGTAAAACCGCACCTTCAACGAACCGCTGTTTGCAACTGCTGCACATAGATTTATTTGGACCTGTCCCAACCGCCAGTATTGGAGGAAACCGCTATACACTTGTGGTGGTTGATGATTATTCAAGATATACATGGGTGGAAACGATGGCCTCTAAAGATGATACTTATGGCATCATAACCGCTCTCTTTAGACAGCTCCAAACTCAGAAATTGGATGACATTGTTGCCGTGCGTTCAGATAATGGAACCGAATTTACAAACAATGGTGTTGCCCAATATTGTGATGATCATAGAATTGATCATAACTTCTCTGCCACTGGGGTTCCACAACAGAATGGAGTTGTAGAAAGAAAGAACAGGACTTTGATTGAAGCCAGGAAGACAATGATTGCAGAAGCAAAGCTTCCCAAATACTTCTGGGCTGAAGCTGTCAATACCGCATGTTTCACCCAGAACCGTTCCCTAATCATCAAAGTTCACAACAAGACTCCTTATGAATTGTGGAGAGGCAGACCACCCAACATTGCCTTCTTCAAGATATTTGGATGCAAGTGCTACATCTTGTACAATGGCAAAGAACATCGAGGTAAATTTGATGCTAAGGCCGATGAAAGTATTTTTGTTGGTTATTCAAAACACTCCAAAGCTTTTCGTTATTTCAATAAGACATCTTTAAAAATTGTAGAGTCAGTCCATGTTACATTTGATGAACATAATCTTCTTGAGCCACATATGGCTCCAAATGTTACTGATGATTTTAGTGGTTTTGACACAGGTACATCTTACCCTAATCATGCAACCGCAAATGACCAACCTACTCAAACCGCTCCATCAGGTTCTCCAGCCACTCCAAATCAAACCGAAGGTGTTGCTGTAGAACCGCATTCTTCTGATCCCATTCAAACCGTTGATCCAGTTCCAAACATCACCTTCAATGAAGATTTCAATGAATATCAAGAAGAGCCTCCTCTGGAAAATCTTCAAGAAATAGTGGTTCATGAAGACCTCCCTCTAGAAATCAATGAGCATAGAGACCATCCAACAACTAATGTTATAGGTCCTATCAGTTCTGGTGTTCAGACAAGAGGAAGCTTAACTCATAGAGATAACCACAGTTTGTTCTCAACCGCACTATTATCTCAGATGGAACCGAAGAAGGTAGATGAAGCTCTAAGTGATCCAAGTTGGGTAGCTGCAATGCAAGAAGAGCTTAATCAGTTTGAAAGATGCAAAGTTTGGACTCTAGTTCCAAGGCCCAGAGATCACACTGTAATTGGAACAAAATGGGTATACAGAAATAAGATGGATGAAAATGGTACTATTACTAGAAACAAAGCAAGGTTGGTTGCTCAAGGTTATAGGCAAGAAGAAGGGATTGATTATGATGAAACCTTTGCCCCTGTAGCCAGACTTGAAGCCATTAGATTGTTCCTGGCCTATGCCTCCTTCAAGAAATTCAAGTTATATCAAATGGATGTGAAGAGTGCATTTCTGAATGGTGAACTACAAGAAGAAGTTTATGTAGCTCAACCTCCAGGATTTGAAGACAACAAATATCTCAATCATGTCTTCAAGCTCAAGAAGGCCTTGTATGGACTCAAGCAAGCTCCAAGCGCATGGTATGATACTCTATCTAAATTTCTTATTGAACAAGGCTTCTCTAAAGGTAAAATTGATACAACCCTATTTATTGCTAAACACAAAGGTCATTCATTATTAGTTCAAATATATGTTGATGATATTATTTTCGGTTCTACTAATGAGACTATGTGTGTTAAGTTTGAGAAGCTTATGAAAGGTAAATTTGAGATGAGTATGATGGGAGAGTTGACATTCTTTCTTGGACTCCAAATCAAGCAATGTCATGATGGAATTTTTATCAACCAAGCCAAATATACCAAAGATTTGATCAAGAAATTTGGGCTTGAAACCGCTAAGCCAGTTGATACCCCAATGCAAAAGGCCTGCAGTTTGGATCAAGATGAACGAGGTAAGAAAGTTGATCAGACTCTCTACCGAGGTATGATTGGCTCTTTACTTTACTTAACTGCTAGTAGGCCAGATATCATGTTCAGTGTTTGTGTTTGTGCTAGATTTCAAGCTGACCCTAGAGAATATCATCTTATTGCTGTTAAAAGAATTATTAGATATTTATGTGGATCTATTAACCTTGGACTTTGGTACTCCAAAGAATCTTCATTTGATCTATTAGGTTATTCAGATGCTGACTTTGCAGCATGTAAGATAAGCAGAAAGAGCACAAGTGGTACTTGTCAGTTCCTTGGAACACGGCTTGTATCATGGTCCAGCAAGAAACAAGCATCGGTTTCACTCTCAACCGCTGAAGCTGAATATATTGCGGCTGGAAGTTGTTGCTCTCAAATTCTCTGGATGAAACAGCAGTTGGAAGACTATGAAGTATTTGAGAAGAACTGCCCTATCTACTGTGATAGTACTGCAGCAATATCAATCTCTAATAATCCAGTACAACACTCAAAAACCAAGCACATTGACATAAGATATCATTTCCTCAAAGATCATGTTGAAAAGAAGAACATTTTTCTAGCAAAGGTGGGAACCGACGATCAAATTGCAGATATTCTCACCAAACCGCTTGAAAATTCTAGGTTCTTTCATTTACGAGGAGAAATGGGTATGCTGGAACTTACTTAATATAATTCATGCCTATTTATTTTTTGTTCTAATAATTTTTGTTAAGTATTTTGGCTCTATTAAGAAAATGCAAATAGCTTGCGGTTCAATCGACGAAACCGCAACAAAACGGTTCGGCTAAAGATTCCATTCAAACCGAAGAGTCAAGAAGAACAACTTCAGTTTTATCCAAACCGAATTGTCAAAGCAAGGTTTCGGTTTTCTCTACTGAAACCGAAGATAGATCTGAAAGATATCGGTTTCATCAAAACCGATAATGAGGAAAAGGTAAGTCGGTTTACGCAAAACCGCTCAGGTATGAAATTGCATTTTAGTCCCTACTTTATGTCACTTCATTCTTTAAGGACCTTTTTGCAATTATCTCTGCCGCATTGAATGCGAATCGACAGGTACACTGACGGTTGAGTTTCCTTCAGCCGTCATGCCCGCTCCACTACCCGAGGTGGTTAATTGAGTATAAAAGACAAACCATTTTTCAATTTATCTTTTTACCTTCTTACTCTTTTTAGCAAAAACCCTTTCTCTCTCTTCTGTACGCACTCCTCTCTCTCTCTGTTCTCACTCAAAATTTTCTTACTTAAACAAAATATTTTTTATGGCACCAAAGAAATCAATTGGTCTTGCTTCTTCTTCTACATCGTCCAAACCATCGAAGCCTGATATGGTATGAATTTCTGAACCCTAACTCAGTATATTTCATTTATCCGCCATTGTTGAAGCTTAAAAGCTTGTTCATCTTCCTTTGATCATTTTATGCTTTTTCTTCAATTTCTTGGTTGGTTTGTGATCGCATTTACTTAAATATACTGTTTGATTACTTTGTTTTAAGATTTGTGTTCAATTTTGAGCAAAATCAATTTTGGGGTCATTTGGTGTTCTTGCGAAATTTTGCAGATTCTGGGTTCATGTGTTGTTATTTGTCTTGGTTTATTTAGAACTTTGTTAGAATCTGCCCTTTGTGATCATTTTGGTATAATTTTTCCATATTTTGGTTAAGATTTTGTTTTGCATATTCATACTCTGTTCTTCGTGTTCTTCATGCATTCCAACTCTTTTTCAAAATTTTCCTCTTTGATTCGTTTTGTCTTCACTGTTCATTCATTCTTTGTTTTTACATTTTTACCCTTACTCTCCTTGAACCGCATGTTTTCATTGTTAGGATTCATTGTTATAGTTTGTAGGACTTAATCAAACCGCGGTTTGCTTAAAGATTCAAACTATCATTCTTTAAGCTATTTCTAACTTAGAAAATTTTTTAGGATCCCTCAAACTTTGTTCCCGGTTCTAGAATACTTGAGGATGAAATTAAACAAGATGCAGTTGGAAGGAAGCTCCTCAAACTGCTGAATGATGCAAAGCTGCTACCTTTGTTTCTTATGGATGAACCGCAGTTTGTTACGATTATCTGCGCCGAATTCTTTGAGAATGGGATCTCCACAAAGGCTGCCTTACTAGATGTAAGAGGAGAACCGATAAGGGATCTGGAATCCGGAGAAATGAAATTTGAAGATGTTATCAAGTCCACCGTCTGTGGCAAAAAAGTGATCCTAACCGCTTCCAAGATCGCAGTTCTAGCTGGTCTTGAGAAATCTGGAGTTATGGGGATAAAACCGAAACTTCTAAGCAATACTACAATGGAGTTGATTGGAGTTAATTCTTTCTCCACCAAGAATTCCTCCAAAAAGGACTTTGGAGAGGTGATGGCTCATCTATGTGAATTGGTGGATTCTGGGGTCATGTGCAAGAATGGAAACCACAACAACTTTACAAGTGAACAGTATGCTTACTGTGTGGCCATTCTTAAAGGGAAGAAACTGCACTGGCCCAAGGTTGTGATGAAGGAGATCATAAATGCTCTAAACCGCCTCCATGCTGCTAAAGCCGCTGGAAAATCCAAGGTCAGAACTCATTGCAGGCTGCTAACTAAGTTCCTGCATCAAGATACTGCCATTTTCAAGTTCTCTGCTGAAAACAAGGACTATTGGTTGGATCCAATTGAAAAATCTATCTTTGGATTATCTAAACTTGACGCCTTCAGAACCGCATTTGGATGGCGGTATGCTCAAACAGTTTGGAATGAGGACCCTCTTCCTGAAGCCGAACGTGGCCCATTTCCTGAGGCTCGGCTCAACAAATCTGGGAAACCGTATGCTGGTGCCATTGCTGATCAGGCCCATGCTACGATGCTACGAAATGAAGGTCAAACTGCTACTTTAAACCGACTGGGGTTAAGTCAGTTAGCTCAGACCGCGGTACAGGCTGAGGGGGAGTCTGCGGTTGAGGAGGAGCCTGCAGTTCGGTCTATACCTGCGGCTCGTCCCAAGGAAACCGCTGCTCCAAGAAAGAGAAAGGGAACTGCTCAAATCCCTCCAATTATTACCAAAGCCGACTTATCCAAACCGCCTCCTAAACCCTCATCCAAACAGTCATCAAAACCTTCATCTTCTTCAACCTCTTTTCCCCCCCATCAGACTATCTCCTACCCTTTCCAAACCTATCACTTCTAAACCATCAATTCCCAAACCTCAAATTAAACCTCTCTCTCCAGTACATCAAAATGTGGAGAAATCCATCAACTTTGCCATGGATGCCAGTTCTCTCAAAGCTGCCAAAGCTAAATCCATTCCTGAACTCATCCCTTTACCTCATCTTTTCCTTCCTATCTCCTCTCCTCCTAAACCTTCATCTTCTAAACCGCCCTCTGTTTAGTTCTCTGAAGAACAGTTGGCTGAAATTTACAAAGCCTTCCCAAACATCAAACCCTCCTCTCAAACCGATCCTGAACAGACCGAAGTGTCTGAGGATGTGGTTCTAGTTGAAAAAACCGATGTATCTACCATTGCGGTTCAGCCTGAGCAAACCGATGAGTTTGAGGCTGCAGCATTGCCTGAGCAGACTGATATGTCTGAGGCACTTGGTGAACCTGAGCAAGATGATGAAGTTCTTGAGGTTCAACCGCCAAAGAAGAAGAGAAAGTTGGTGAAGAAAAGTGATTATGTGGAACGTTGGCAGTCAAGGCCACCAGGAGCTGTAGACTTCAGTGAGGCTGACTACAAAAGGGATCATTCACCTCTTGAAGGTCCATTTGCTAAAGAATTAAGAGAAAGAGCTGAGATGAGAAAGGCAGGTATTGACCCAATGATGGTTGAGGTCTCCCCTCCTTCTCTTAAAAGAAAGCTGGACTTTGATTCTCCAGAACATACTCCATCTTCATCTCCAGACTTACCATATGCTGCAGCGGTTCAACCATCACCAGTTCTTTTATCTGCTCAACCTTCGGTTTCTACGTCGGTCCAACCGATGGCTCAGTCTTCAGTTTCTCCATCTGCTCCGCCATCGGTTTCATTCATTAAACTGAAGACAAAGAAATGAAAGAATGCTGCTGACTTAGCAAGATATCTGAAGCGGTTCAAGACTGAAACCTCTAGGGAAAGAAGGGCTAGAGCCCATGCTCGTGCCGCCGCCAAACCGAAGACAAATTCTTGAAGGCTGGCCGCCCTAACCCCTATGCTATTTTTCCCAAGGATGAGATGGAAGCCGCAGTTGAAAAAATAATTATTTCTGTTGCAGAACAGTTGATGGGTGAGATTGCCTATCAGGTACTCATGGATCCCACTCTTGCCTCCTAATTCTTTCTATTCTTTAATTGTCTCTGCATTCTCAATCTCTATAGATTATTCCTTGTACCTTCTCCTTCCATTTTTCTTTATGATGAATATATGAGATATGTTGCTCTTCCTTCTCCTCCTCCTCCTCCTTCTCCTCCTCAAACCGAAATCATTCCTTATTATTTTTTCCTTCCTTTTGATCCCATAAAACTTGAAACCGCCATTAGGGTTTCTATGGGTCAAACTTTAGAAGAGGCACACATTCTCTTGAAAGGTAAAGCCAAAATGCCTTCTTCATCCCATTAGTCTGATGATGCCATCCAAATTTCTGATGATGATACTTCCTGTGATGAGCACATTCCTGACTACACTCCCTCTGATGAACCGTCCTCTTCAATTCATTCCTATCCAATTCTACCCCTTCATGCTACAACCGCTGATTTAATAGATGCGGTTAGGAATATTCAAGTTCATCAGCAAACCGCCACTTCTAGGTTTGACACTCATCTCCTCACTTTACAATCTGATCTTGATGCCATTAAAGGGGAGAGAGTGAATGAGAGATTTGATGATAGGTCAAGACAACAACAGCTAGATGAGAGACTGAACTTAATTTTGGAAAATCAACTGGCTCTTTAAGATCTTTTCAGAACCAACAATGATCTTTGCAACTTAAAGTTTCAAGCCGTTGATGCATCACTTCAATCTGTTGTTGAGAAACTTGACATTCTGGCCCAGCATGCACTTGATTCTTCAGAACTTATCCTGCATAGAACCGGGAAACTTGTCAAGCAAGCCGCTGCAATTGAATTAAAGATTGGTGAACCGACTGAAGTTCGACTTTGTGCAGCTGACTTTGTTTTTGAAACCTCCCGTGGATCCGATTCTAGAAATGTTGATCAAACCGCCCCTGCTGTTGATGCTCAAGTTGCAGAAGAACAAGCTGCTCAAGACGCTCAAACCGTTCAGAACCAAACCACAGATGCTGCTGCTGCTGCAAGGGGTTCTGTTGCAGATGAAGTAGACTAGATTTCATTTCGTAGTCTTTCTTTTTGATGTCTCTTGTAATTCATACATTGTAAGTTACTATCCTTTATGATTGAATTATAATGAGAATGACTGCATAGCATTCTGTTTCCAAAACTTTGTTTATTCAAACTGCTTGTTTGTGAAACAATGCTTGTATTTCTTAAAACCTCATGCACTACATTCATCATGAAAATACTTTTAAGTGCATTATGTTTTAAACATTCAGTTTAAACATGCATTTCTGATCCTCAAAATCATATCATCTTTTATGCATCTGAATGTATTTCTTTTCTATCTTTTCTTCATATCCTTTGTTTTTGATAGATTAGAAATCTATGATCTAGCATAGTGTGTGCATTAACTTGGGACATGCAATTTCATGAAATTTATTTCTGACATGTTCTTACTAAGTACAATGTTTTGCTATTATCATAGTGTGGTAATGGCATCAATCAAATTGGGGGAGATTGTTAGGATTCATTGTTAGTACACCCACTTTAATTTGATTGATCCATGACATGTGTCTTTTTATAGACTTTAGGACCGCATGTAATGAAGTTCTACTTCAATTTTTAGATAAGTCCATTTCTAGATTTTTAGTTGTCTAGGCTGAGTATAGTTCGGTTGTATCTTTAGCGATTTAGTGCTTCAAGCCGTCATCTTGAGACCGCCAGCATGGAGCCCTTCAGTTTTCATCAAACTGCAGTTTGCATGTTTGATGAAACCGCCCATCAAGATCATTCTTCAAACCGCCCCTATGCTTGGTGAAACCGCAGAGCAGTTATTGAAGAAATAAAGATATGTCATTTATTCCTTAGACAAACATTCCCTCTTTGACCGTAAAAGGATGTTGTTATGTCATGTCAAAATAACTCTAAGTTAACTTGGAGTTTCTGCAAGGAATGTCGGTTTGTCTATCAGTTTGAATTGTTTACCGTTAGTCCTTTCTACAACAAAGGACAAATGTCAGGTAGTGGTGCAACAACTACCTAGGACTACAAGACAAAACCAAGGACGAAAATGACAGCTCAACCAATGGGATTTCGACAGCACTGTACCCTTCAGATTTGATTCAAATCTTTACCCAACGGTCACAAGGGTGCTCTGCCTATAAATAGCCTTCATTATTCAACAATGAAGGTTGCTGAGCTTCAAGAGATTCATTCCCAAGTATTCAAGTTTGCTTTGAAGATTTAAACCCAGATATTCATATCTTCAAACCATCTCCATTGCAAACCCAGTTCTTCATCAAAGCTTCAAGCCTATCAACCGTTCATACTTAGCCTTTACACCGAAAGAATTCCATTTGCTCAACCATCATTTAGATACTTAGAGCATTTGATTTCTTTTCACACACACACCCGATTTATATGATCACATAGATTATATACTTCGAAAACACCGGTTGTTATTATAGCTTAGGTTAGACTTATTGTTTAGAGTTTAGATTCATCTTGTAAAACCTCCTCTAAATTAATACAAGTCTCATAGCTATTAGAAAATCCTAGACTAACCATCTAGGTAGAGGACGTAGTTCATTTAAGAACGAACCTCTTCAATTTGTGTGTTGGATCTTTATTTTCTGTCTTGATATTTATCTTTCTTGTTTGTGGTCTTGAACTTGTTTCCATATACGAAATGACTTGAAAGATGAATTGTGTTTTCCTTTAAACTTTAAGTTTAACTATTCTGTTGCATCATAGTGTTTTCTCAACTCGAGTCAAACCTCCCAACTCTTTAACTAACATATTTGGCCAAACCGCAAACTCCGCTGTGCATTTTATCAGTTCGGTTCTTCTGCTTTGAACCGCAGTTGGCCAAACTGATAAGTACTCGGTTGATTTTAAGGGTATTTTTGAAAAAGTTTCGGACCGCTATTCACTCCCCCGTCTAGCTGTTCTATACCCTTGTTACCCTCTGGGACCAACACGAGCACTTGAAATTCTTGAATCGGTGCTACAGAAGGTGAGTGGTCCGGGCGGGTCATGTATTTGGTCCAGTCGGACCCATTAGGGTTTTGAAACGGTGTGTAAAACGGGCATGGTCCGGCCGGATCTTTGGTCGAGTCCGGTCGGACCCCTTACATAAATCCGGGCGGGTATTAGGAATGACCCGGGCGAACCTCAAGGCTTGCACGGTCGTGCGTTGTGTTTTGAACGGTCGTGCAATGTGTGCCGAGTTCAACAATGTTTCTGTAATTTGGTGCTCGGCCGTGTCATCCCTTGTACTCGGCCGAGCATGCACTGTTCACAGATTTTGGAAAATTTTAAGTTTCTGCACCATTTTGTTTTCCCTTTTGAACAAAACATATATTTTTTCAAACCTTACAAAGTCTTGATTAATTATATGCTTAAACAATTTTATTCATTGTTTAACTAATATTGTCGCCTAAGTGATTAACGTTATTTAAACCCAAAATTGTTAAAGTGTTGAATGTTTGAGTTGATATGTGAATTACATGAATTTTCCAAAGAAGATCTTGACATTTGACTAAACTTGGGCATTCATGTGGTAACAAATGAAATGAACATTAAGCCGGTTTTGTTAGATGCTTATGTCGGCCCAAAGGAAGATTAAGCATTTGATTAAAACATTGTTCAAATTGCTTGTTACCTAAGGCAGCCATTTATGAGTCAACTCGCAATCCAAAGATTAGTTTTGATGTCATGTTGATTACCTTGTTAATGGATTTCGTTGATATAATTAATCATTTATTCATTGTGTAGTTTCTTATTTATGTTTTGTATTCATTCTTGTTCTCCAAATTCCAACAGATTTTCTCATTGCTTCATCTGTTATTACTGCTATGAGTACCGTACCGATGCTAAATGGGACTAATTTTAAAACTTGGAAAACAAATAATTATGATCTTGGGCTATATGGACCTAGAACTCGCATTAAGGGATCCATTTCTCTTGTTATTGCTTAAGTGCTGAGAAGTGAAAATAATCCAACTGCGTGCACCTAATGATAATAAAGAATGTTGTCCCGGAGACCTTTTGGACAGTGTCTCCGAGGATGTTGATGCTGAAACGTTCCTTGATACCCTTTAGGAATCTTGTTTCCATAAGGTATAAGGGTACCGAGAATTTAAGGGAGTACATTTAGAACTAGTTCACCTATCGACAAAACTAAAAGCACTTAAGTCCAGGATATCGAAAGATATTCTTATGCATTTAGTTTTGATCTTTCTTCCTTCTCAGTTTGGTCACTTTGAGGTGACCTATAATGGTCAAAAGATAAGTGAATATTAATGAATTACTTTCACTTATGACACAAGAGGAAGATAGGTTAAAGCGATTTAGAACTAAATGTGCTCATTTAGCATCTACCTTTTCTCATGGGACAAGAGAAGAGGGAAATAAACTATGTTTGCAAGTAATGAGAAGTCTAAGGGATCATCTAATGATCATAAAGAAATGCTTCTTTTGCAAGGACCTCACTAACATGAAGTTCGATTACCCTAAGTATCACGCTTGGCGTGAAAGGTATATCATTTGGTCTAGTTTCTATTGTATTGAGGCTAATTTGGTTTTAATTCCTACATATACATGGTGATTGGATTTTGGTGCGACCAATCACATAAGGATGTTTAAGTAGGATTGCCTAAATTACCGTAGACCTAGTAAAGATGAAGAAATTCATCTATATGGAAACTAGGAATCCGGTTGAAGTTATAGGCATAAGGATCCTTTAGGTTATTGTTAAAGTACTAAGTATTATTTGTATTAATAATACATTCATTGTACCATCATTTGAACGGAATTATGATATCTATCACAATATTAGACAAGGAAGGTTACTCTTGTTCTTTTGATAATAATATATGTGATTTTTATTTTAAATTCCAAGGTTATTGGTACTAGTGCTTTGTCAAGTAATCTTTATTTACTTGACATTATTCAAACAATAATTGAGTCCCATAATAATGAAACCAAAAGTAAAAGCGAAAGTTATCAAGTGAAATTTTATTCATTATGACATAGGCGTTTTGGTCATATCTCCGAGAGGAGAATTGATAAGCTTGTGTCTAAAGGAATCTTGACCATACTTGATATTCCGGAAGAGACTTTTGCATTAATGCCTTAAAGGAAATTTACAAACATTAAAAGAAAAGTATCCTCGAGAGCATCAAGCGTCTTAGAACTAATACATTCAGATATTTTTGGACCATTCATTACTCCTTCATGGAAAGGTCAACAATACGTTATTACGTTCATAGACGACCACTCTTAATATGAATACATTTATTTACTTCATGAAAAAGTCTCAAGTTTTGGACATTTTCAAGTCTTATAAGGTCAAAGTTGGAAATCAACTTTGAAAGACTATTAAGAACGTTAAGTCCAATCATGGTGGTGTATACTATGGTTGGAATGACGGTTCAAAGGAACAATGTCCGGGTCCTTTTGCTCACTATTTTGAGGAGTGTGGGATTGTCTCTCTCTACATTAAGCCGGGTACGCCTAGCATAAATAAGTGTAATAGAGACATAATAGAATCCTTAAGGATATGGTAATAAGTATGTTCCTTGTACTTCTTTTACCTCACTCATTTGGGTGATACATTAAATACCGCAGCCTATATTCTCAATAAAGCTCCCTCTAAAGATACTATCAAAAACCCTTTATGATTTTTGGGACGAATAAGAACACGTCCTTAAATCATCTTCATATATGGGGTTGTACAGCAGCAGCTAGGCCTTATAAGCCTAATAAGGGCAAGTTGGACATAAGACTGTTAGTAGTTATTTGTAGGGTATGCCGAGAGATCTATGTGGCTATAAATTTTACAACCCGAAAAACTAGAACATTTTAAAATGAGAAATGCTAGGTTCTTTGAGGATGTTGAATTTAGTGGGAGATTAGGAGTAATATTTTGAATTTGAAAAGGAAGAGGCATCCTTTTTATATCTCTTCCCTTAGTTAAAATTGGAAATCAAGTACTTGTACCTGAAATTCAAGAGGAACATATAATTCAAAATAATGATTCCCCATAAATATTGAACAACATGGAAATGTTGGACATAAAAGGAAATTCAACAATCTCAAAATAAGGAAGAACCGGTGCCCTTAAGGAGATCCAATAGAGTAAGAAGAAGTGTTATTCCAGATAATTATAAAGTGTATCTTGCCTAGAATGAAGGACGCTTAGATTTAGTGGGAGATGAGCTCCTCACCTTTCATCAAACCATTAATAGTCCTAATTCTCATAAAGTGAATTAATGTCATAAATGAAGAGTTAAAATCTATAAAGATAACAACGTTTGACATCTTGTCCTATTACCTAAAGATGTGAAACCTATTGGGACTAAATTAGTCTTTAAGACCAAAAGGATTCACAAGGTAATATGGAAAGATATTAAGCCCGTCTAAGTTGCTAAAGATTTTACTCAAAAGGAAGACATTGATTATAAAGAAAAAACCTTTTCCGGTATCTTCTAAAAACTCTTTTAGGATCATTATGGCATATATGGCATATCATGATCTTGAGTTTCATCAAATGGATGTAAAGTCAACTTTCCTTAATGGAGACATTGAGGAATCTATGGCTGATTTGGAGCAAACTAATCAATTAGTTTGTAAACTTAAGAAATCCATTTGTGGGCACAAGCAAGCTTCTCGTCAATGGTACTTAATCAAGTTATTCTTTCATTTAGTTTTGAAACAAATCTTGGTTAAGATTGTGTATACCATAAGTTCAGTGGGAGTAAATTTATAATTTTGGTCTTATATGTGAATGATATTTTGCTTGCTAGTAATGATATGAACCTTCTTAAGGAAACTAAGAAATTTCTTGTTTGAAATGAAAGATCTTGGTAAGGCATCTTTGTATTAAGAATCTAAATTCACCATGATCGCCCATGAGGTGTTTTAGGATTACCACAAAAGACCTATATGGAAAAGGTATTACAAAAGGTTTAGCATGCAAAACTGTAAACCACTTGACACCCCTAATTTTAAAGGAGACAAGTTTAAAAGTCTCAAACAGTGTCCTGAAAGTAATTTTGAATCCAAGTATATTGAAAATATCCCTTATACATCAGCAGTAAAGAAGCTTAATGTATGCGTAAGTCTTATATTTATTGTTGGGATTCTTGGTCAATACCAAAGCAATCCGGGAAAGAACATTAGGTAGCAGCCAAAATAATGATAAAAGTATTTGCAAAACACTAAAAGAACTACTTGCCTATATTTGAAGTCCGATCATCTTGAGATCATTAGGTATTCCGACATTAGTTAAATTATATGGCTGCATAAGTTTATTGAGGGACTGCGAATTGTCAACAAGTGTCGAAAGACCGCTTAATTTTATGGTGACAATCGGACGACAGTCTTATAAAAACAAGAGTTAATCAAAGTCTAAGCATTTAGACATTAAGTTTCTTGTTGTAAAGGAAAATGAACAAAGAAATACAACTTATAGAAAAAAAAACTCCATTTTATAGAGGATCCATTTATGAAAGCGTTATTATCTTCAGTGTTTCACATGGGTGTAACAATCTTGATAACATTTGGTATAGTGGGAGTTTGTGTTGTTCTTTCATTAATTGTTCTATTATTTAAAGTTTTGATCTCATTTGGTTAAGTTGGACTAGTTGGAAGAATATGTATATATTCATTATTCCATGCTACACATCTACACTTTTGATCTATGTCATTTAGTTAGATTTGTATACGTGATTACTGTGGGTTTAGTTGCGAATCAATTACAACGACTGCCCCTTTAGTCCTTATACTTGGATGACTAATGGACGAGATTGTTATAAATGACAATAAAGTGCGCACATAAGGGTTGTCATTTGTGTTATATTCATGGTTTTAAAGGAAAGAATTTGTTTTGCAACCCAAGTGGGAGATTGTTAGAACATGGCTTGCAACACAAGTCATCTAGTAATTCCATAATGAAATCATACCTATAATGTTAATATAAAGTGTAGTTAATAATATAATGTGTAGAATTCCTGGATGTAATATTACGTATTTTGATGGGCAAAGTGCTAATTTCACATCACTAAGGTTGAAAGGGTGTAGTCCCTAAATGAGGTGCCTATTGGTTTCATATTTAAAGGGTTCTCCATCAACCCTAGAAATCACTCCATTCATTTTTCTCTCCAAGATAATCTTCATATTGCTAGAGACATTAGAGAGAAAAGGCACTCATCATTTAGAAGAACTCCGTCCCCTAATTCTTCTTCTTCTTCTTATTTCTCCCTACAACATCTTCATGGATTCATCAGGTATACGCTTCCGCCTTCATCTTTTCCTCAATCTCTTTCCAGAATAGAGTACGGCATTCAGGGTTAAGATTGTTCCAACAAGCACTACTTATGCCATATAAAAGAAAATCACTATTGAAGGGTCAACAAGTGAAAATATTCTTGATATAAAAAAAAAAAAAAAAAAAAAAAAAAAAAAAAACTGTTTATATCAACATGTTCAGGTTGATTACTAATCAAAATATTGCTAAAGCTATGGTTACTCTTCAAATTTAATGTGAGGGTATACTTATCAAAACAACTAAACTTGGGATATAACAGGGCATTATGCAAAAATCTTGGAAATTTCAAATGAATGCATTGGTCTAGGAGAGTCTATTTCAAGTGCCAGACTAGTCAGCGAAATTTTTAATTTTAAGGTCTCTTCTTGAAAGATTTAATATCAAGATTGTTGTGATTGAAGAAACCTGTGATGCTAATACAATCAGTCTAGATACTATTGTAGGCATTCTCACTGTTTTAAAATTGCTTCATGGGGTTCAAAAGAAAAACAAAGAAAATAATTACTCTGCAACCATTCTAAAGGAAATTTCTTATCTATCCTCTGAAATTGATAAATCTAGTCTTGAGAAAAATGATATGGCTTTAGTCACCAAGAAATTAAGTTATATTTTGAATAAAAAATGAATAGTATGTTTTCTGGAAAGCCCAATCAAAGTTTCAGAAAATCATCAGAAAATCAAAAAGTGTTTTTACATAGTGGCTTTAAAAACAATTTTTCTTTAAAAAAAAAAAAAAGAAAGAAAGTCGTCTGAGTTTTTATAATGTAGAGCATGTCGTGGGTATGGTCACTATGCTAATGTGTGTGGTAAAACACTCAAGAAAAAAAAGAATGAGGAGTTGGTTTTGGGGGAAACTAGTTCCTCCATATGTTATAAAAAGTCCACTTTTTAACCCTTAAACCTTAAACCCTAACCATTGATAAATGACTATTTTATAGTCATTTAAGGTCCAAAAATATAAGTTTATTTACCTTATTTTAAGTAATTATTAGCTTAAACTATTTGATTTTATCTCATTATGCGGATATAATGCACTTGGTAGTATGTTTATATATAATACAGGTTTTGGAGCATTATTATGAGCTTTGGACATCTCTTGGAGGAAGGTGAAACAAATAAATAAGGAGCAAATTAGCTAGACAAAGAAAATTGAAGAATAAAAGTGTTCCAGCAGTTGCTCGGCCGAGCACCACCCTTGACTCGGCCGAGCATAGGCATCAGAAAGGCAGAAGTCATTTTCGAAGGCTTGCTCGGCCGAGCACCTTCCTTGACTCGTCCGAGCACCCCCTGTTCAGCAATTTTCCAGACTTCTCCAAAAGGCACCTTTTCAAGGAGGCATCCGGGAATAATCACTTCCCTTGGTCCAAGGCCTATATATAGAGATAGATATCAGTAGTTTTAGTATCCATAAATCATTGTAATATTACTCTAGCAAATTTTAGTCTCATTATATTCACAAAAGTGTTTCAATACATTCAAAGGGTAAAGTAATAAAAGTTCTCGAGGTTTTCTTCAACTTTCCTTGTATTTCCATATCAAATCTGAATAAGTATTTCTTCCTTTATCTTTATTTTAATGCTTGTTCTTATTTTACATAAAATGACTAGTGAGTAATCCTCTCTTTCCTTGGGATTGGATACTTACATCATTTGTTCATCACTTTTATTTATGCTTTCTTTCTTCTTCTCTTCATCTTAAACAATCCTTTCATATTGTATCAAAACGCCTACAACCATGATGAGCTCCATGTTTTGTATGAACCTCAGTTAATCGAGAGAAGGACCTAGCGGTGAATCTCGATTAACGGAACCATATGAACTGACTAGGTTTCATTAATCACGAGAGTATATTAATGGCCTAGGGGTGCTCCTTGAGTGGAAGTACGTGGAATTTTTATAAGAACTTAATGGATTTTTACTAATTATGGGCCATCGAGAGATAGGGCATAATTAGTATTAAAATACATGTGTTTTAAGCCTTAATTAAGAAGTTGACACAACATAGCGTACCACCCTTGTTTAAAATGAAACCTTTAATCTAAAAGAGAGCATAATAAAATGATGAACGTATGATAGTTTAAGTCCCAATCCCAGGAATTTATTAAATATAAAGAGTTTTTAATCTAAGTTAAGAGTATTTTGCAATCATTTCTAGTTAGTGACAAACAAATTCTATTCCCCCAATCATTTTCTTTTCTTTATTTCTTTTTCAAAGCAAAACATTTTTTAAAAAGTAAGTTGTCCTCGTGGGATCGACCCGCTCTTGCACTATCTATACTATAATAACCCGTGCACTTGCGGATTTAACGTAACAAGTTTTTGGCGCCGTTGCCGGGGAATTAATCTAGGGAAATGGTTAGTAGACCGTCTTTTGGACCATGTTTCCCCTAATTTCCCTGGAGATATTCATATTGGGGGAATGATAACATTATTTGCTGAATATGTGCACATTGAGATACCTGAGGAAGGACCGAACGCTTGGGAACCAGTTCGAGGTTCAAGGGCATTGGACATAGCTGCCCTTAAAGTGATGAATATGATTTCTGAAAATGAGGAAGGAGGCTATACAATGTATGTTGGAGGAGGAGCAAATAGAAGACCATACACCCTCTTACCCAACAACCAATTGCCCATCATCACCTTAAACCAACCTCAAACTTGGATTTTTCCAAGTAATCAAGGACCCAATATACAACAAAATGAGCCAATGGGAGAGCAACAAGAAGAACCGCAACAACACCATTTCCAAAACCAAATGCCTCCCGGTTTTTATGACCAATTCAACCAAATGTTCATCCAGCAAAACCAAATGTACCAACAAAATACCCAAATCCTTAACCGACTCGACCAATATTCCGCCAATTTTGACCAATTTCGCACCAACATGGAGGATCGGGTCAACCACATTCAGGGAAGAGTTGATTACATTTACAACTATGGAATTGGGAATTGGATGAATTTCAGGCTTCCAAATCAGCAACCACCGCCACCACCGCCTCCATTCTAGTCGGTACCTCATTCTCCCTCTCCTCTAATTATTCTTGTCCCAATTTTCAATTCTACTTTTGAAACATTAGGGACAATGTTTTATTTAAGTGTGGGGGGGTAGTATCTATCTTTTTAAATTTCTTTTTCTTTCACTTTTAGTTTTAATATGTTTATTAGTTTCTAGTAGTTTTTCTTTTCAAAAATGTAAGGGCAATGTTCCCGAACATTCAAAAAAAAAAAAAAAAAAAAAAAAAAAAAAAATTACCAATGCTCCCATTGATGAGAATGTTATCTTTATTATCATTTGCCTAAGTAAAACTTTTTCCTTCTAACTTTTACTTCTTGAAAAATTTGATAAAAATAACTTAGGATTGTATTGAATTATAAATGGAAAACTTTCAAAATTAATATAGACTTTTAAATCCTATTGAATAGAAGCATTACATTATTAATGAGTTTGTGGGCATTAAGTTTGGATACAACATACTTGTGAAACTTTTAAAACATTCTTGTATATGCATCTCAAAAACTTTCATTTCTACTCTTTTTCAAAGGTTTTTCATCTTTGTTATGCTTATGAACCACAAAAGTTTTCACTTTAATCCATCTTTCCATTCCCACTTTTAAAAGGCTAATTAATCAATATATTCTTCTTTTGATTGTCCACTCAAATATCTAAATGAATATATCATTATAGAGTGTGACAATTTAGAAGCAAGAAACTCAATTGCCACGTCTAATTAATCAAATCTCGAACCTTATTCCACTATCATCCTCCGCCTTTCATCAATTTTTGTGATTCAAAATGCATAACGACATATGGACATCTTTGTTAAAGAATAAAGATCATAGTTTAAGAAATGTATATTCAAGCATGAAAAATTTATTCACAAAGCACTCTAAAAAAGCGAATATAATTCTTAATTCATACTTATGTCCCGCAAATTCATTTGTTTTTTTCTCTATATGCTCTTATTCAATGGAATTTATTCATGTTATATTAACATTCAAACTTTTCTATTTACTCTTCAATATCATCCTACATTCTTCTTCACAAATTTCTTGGGATGAAAAACTTAAAAGGAAGAAACTTTATGAAGGCAATACATTATATAACAATATTCTGAGGGAGCATTGATGACCTTCTTTGTTTTTCTTACTATTGTCGTTTTCATTCCTCTATTTTCAAATGTTTAAACTTGCTCGAGGACAAGCAAGATCCAAGTGTGGGGGAGTTGATAAATGACTATTTTATAGTCATTTAAGGTCCAAAAATATAAGTTTATTTACCTTATTTTAAGTAATTATTAGCTTAAACTATTTGATTTTATCTCATTATGCGGATATAATGTACTTGGTAGTATGTTTATATATAATACAGGTTTTGGAGCATTATTATGAGCTTTGGACATCTCTTGGAGGAAGGTGAAACAAATAAATAAGGAGCAAATTAGCTGGACAAAGAAAATTGAAGAATAAAAGTGTTCCAGCAGTTGCTCGGCCGAGCACCACCCTTGACTCGGCCGAGCATAGGCATCAGAAAGGCAGAAGTCATTTTCGAAGGCTTGCTCGGCCGAGCACCTTCCTTGACTTGGCCGAGCACCCCCTGTTCAGCAATTTTCCAGACTTCTCCAAAAGGCACCTTTTCAAGGAGGCATCCGGGAATAATCACTTCCCTTGGTCCAAGGCCTATATATAGAGATAGATATCAGTAGTTTTAGTATCCAGAAATCATTGTAATATTACTCTAGCAAATTTTAGTCTCATTATATTCACAAAAGTGTTTCAATACATTCAAAGGGTAAAGTAATAAAAGTTCTCGAGGTTTTCTTCAACTTTCCTTGTATTTCCATATCAAATCTGAATAAGTATTTCTTCATTTATCTTTATTTTAATGCTTGTTCTTATTTTACATAAAATGACTAGTGAGTAATCCTCTCTTTCCTTGGGATTGGATACTTTACATCATTTGTTCATCACTTTTATTTATGCTTTCTTTCTTCTTCTCTTCATCTTAAACAATCCTTTCATATTGTATCAAAACGCCTTCAACCATGATGAGCTCCATGTTTTGTATGAACCTCAGTTAATCGAGAGAAGGACCTAGCGGTGAATCTCGATTAACGGAACCATATGAACTGACTAGGTTTCATTAATCACGAGAGTAGATTAATGGCCTAGGGGTGCTCCTTGAGTGGAAGTACGTGGAATTTTTATAAGAACTTAATGGATTTTTACTAATTATGGGCCATCGAGAGATAGGGCATAATTAGTATTAAAATACATGTGTTTTAAGCCTTAATTAAGAAGTTGACACAACATAGCGTACCACCCTTGTTTAAAATGAAACCTTTAATCTAAAAGAGAGCATAATAAAATGATGAACGTATGATAGTTTAAGTCCCAATCCCAGGAATTTATTAAATATAAAGAGTTTTTAATCTAAGTTAAGAGTATTTTGCAATCATTTCTAGTTAGTGACAAACAAATTCTATTCCCCCAATCATTTTCTTTTCTTTATTTCTTTTTCAAAGCAAAACATTTTTTAAAAAGTAAGTTGTCCTCGTGGGATCGACCCGCTCTTGCACTATCTATACTATAATAACCCGTGCACTTGCGGATTTAACGTAACAACCATAAATCCTAAACCCTAAACTTTAAACCCTAAACATTAATCCCTATAAAAAAAAAACTTTTATAACTTATGGAGAAACTAGTTTCCCCCGAAATTTTCTCTTCTGCTAATACTTACGTTATAAGTACATGAGAAGTTTACTCTGAATCTGACGCATATGCGGAATCATATGTATCTGAAGATGTGTATACATCTGGTTGCTCCTCTCCTTAACTAAGGTGAAAACATCACCTATTTAAGACTTACAAGAGCTGCATGCTGATTGGCTTAAAAGAGTGGATAGACTTGAGGTAATGGCCAAAGTAAACAAAAGTTTAAGTTAAAACTAGCTATATGATTTTGAAAATGAAAATGAAATACTTTTGAAATAAAATGATGGTCAGAAAGAATCCATTGCCAACTGGAGGTTTTGGTCACAAAAAGAGAAGTTGAGTTAGAAAAATTTAAAACTGGTTTTGAAATGGTGAAAGTACGTTGTCTAAATTAAAATCTGGCAAGATGAAACTTGATTTAGCCCTATCTCTTCGAATTGTTGGACAATCACATGTTGGCTATAGAGTTTCAAAGTTTATTAAAGAAATTGGGGAGAATTCTAAATCTGAGGAATAATTTAATTTTCAAAGCAGTTTGAAAAATCCTATGAGAAGGCATTGTTGTTATTCTCATGTCCATTTACGACCGTTTTATTTCAATAAGAAAGATGATAAAAAGTTGGATATACTATATATCAGTCTCAGATGTATGGCAAGATGTCTAGACAGTTGCATACACATATCCACATAATTCTCCTTTGAGAGAGGTAAAGAAACCAACAAATTGAATTGACTACTAACATTAAAGAGTAATGCTAGGATTAAAAAAAATGTTTACAAAAAATAGGTTATACTCCCTCTGTCCCTCTTTAAGGTTCTTACTTTCTTTTTTAGTCTGTCCCAATTTAAGGTTCTTACTTTGCTTTATTACCTAAAATGGAAAGTAGGACTCACTTGTCATTCTCACAACAAAAACTCCCTACCCACTTTCTCTCTCCCATACTTTTCACACTCACAATATTTACTTTTTTTTAATCTCCGTGCAAAGTCAAGCTAAAAACTTTAAATTGAGACGGAGGGAGTATAATGATTTGGCATTTACTGATTGGATGTTGTGTTGGCAATCATTGATTAAGTATTCAAACAATCATTGATTAAGTATTCAATTAATGATTATCAAATCATTTTGTATCTTACTTTTAGTAAACACAAGAACCATTGGAGTATTTTATTTTATTTTTTAAATTATTTGAGGACTATAGTCTATATGGCAAGTTTGTCATTCATTTTGTGGATTGATGTCTAGTGGCTAACTTTTATTGTAATTGTTGTTGTTGATTTGGAGAGGCCTTTAAGTTGAATGTATTTGTTATACTAGGAAAAACCCGTGCTACGCACGGAAATTTGTTTGCAATTTGTCGTTTATTTAGTTAGTCAAATGAAATATATTTTATTATGATTAAAGAAAAATAATTTTTAAGTATCTCAAAAATACAACTAAAAAAGAAGACATGTAAATAATCAATTGCATTGTAATTTTCTTTTTATTTCGGGGGAATAAATTAAAGAGTAAATCATTTTTTAACTTTGAATTTAAAATCAAGATTAATGTTTTTTGTGACCTTTCCTTTGTTTGCAGGATTAGAGTTGCATCAACATAAACTTTTTAATTTATTAGTTAAACAAAATTAATTGTTTGAAGACTTTTCATTTGTTTTAAGTAACAAATCATTTTTTTTATTTTTTTGACTTTACATTTCAAATTATGACTTTTCATTTCTTATACCGGAGAAGTTAAAGTCACTTTATCATAATTATTTTTAATATATTAAATTTTATTGAGACTCTTCATATTTTAGTAACCGTTGCACTTAAGTGAATGCATATAATGATATATGAAAAACAATCTTAGGTACAAAATTATTTGAAAGTAAAATTTCAAAAAAAATCATTCAATTTAGTATAAACAAGACATTCAATTTGGAATGAAGAGAGTAACTATTACGATTTACTAATATTATTAATAGTAATAGTTAATTTCTTTAAAAAATAATAATTATTAACTTATATAATAACTATTATAATGAACTAATGCTGTTAATAGTAAAAATTAATATATATATATATATATATATATATATATATATATATATATATATATATATATATATATATATATATATATATATAGTAACTATTATAATTAACTATTATTGTCAATAGTAAAAGTTAACGTATATAGTAACTATTATGGTTAACTAATACTATTAATAGTAATAGTTAACTTATATAGTAACTATTAACGTTAACTAATACTATTAATAGTAATAAGTAACTTATATAACTATTATAGTTAACTAATATTATTCATAGTAATAGTTAACTTATATAGTAACTATTATAGTTAACTAATACTATTAATAGTAATAGTTTTTTTTTGGAAGGACTATTAATAGTAATAGTTAACTTATGCAATAACTATTATAGTTTACTAATACTATTAATAGTAATAGTTAACTTATATAATAACTATTATTATTAACTACTATTATTAGCTAATAATAAGAATATCAAGAGTCACTTATCAATAAGAATGGTGATGACATGGCTTCACCAAAAGCATTCTTTAGCCTAAACTGTCCACATGGAGAATTCGTATACTTCCGCGTCGACTTTTACTATATATAGGTTTTTTGTAATCCTAACATAGCTCAACATTAAAATATGATACCCTTCTATTAGGTGAGAATACAATTTTTTTCCTCCTAACATTAAGATTGCTCGCATGCAATCCGGACAAGTTAAGTGTAATCACATTTGGTTTAAAAAAAAAAAAAAAAAAAAAAATAATAAGTTGTAACATATCATTCATTTCAAGGTAATTGCTTTCGTTTACAAATTTTTATGGAATCTATTACAGATCTATGGCTCTGACTATTACAAATTCTCCCCTATTGGAACTTATTACAGCGAATGATACTTGTCCTACATGCCTAAGCGCTCATAGACGTCCTGCGCCATTTGGTAGTCTTATTGCCATACACGTCCTTGCGCCATCTGGTAGTCCGCTTGCCATAAACACCCCGCCCCATCTGAATGATCACTTGCAGACGCACAACCTACCCTTATGGACAGAGTAACACAAGTTCTCCACATTTCTCCCAGAGGGAGTCGAACTTGAGACTTTCCACTATGTAGAGGCCACTTATTATTAGGGAGGTGGAAGGGGATTCGAACTTGGGACCTCCCAAAGGGAAGCACAACCTCTATGCCACCAGAAACAAGTCTCACGTGCCGCATTTGGTTAACTAAACATCGATTACATTCCCCGTTGTCTCTAAACTTACATTTACTTGGGCAATACTTGGGGACAGAAGAAGTTATATAAAAAAAAAAACCAAATGAGATGACAATATTTTATTAGTTGAACCCATTGTGAACCCGCTGTGTTTTAACTAAAATCACCAACCAAATCATTACACATCATTTATATAGACCAAATTTTGTGAATTTTTATGACTTTAATATTACTATATATTTTCATTAACAATAAATATCACTTTACATAGGAGGTCAACATATAATCACTCAAATCCCCATTCTTAAATCTTTAACCCTTTTAAGTTATTCCCTCCTTCAGCTTCTACTGAATTAATGATCAAATTTCGTACTCCCCTTATTATGGAATTTTAGTCACTTTTTTAATCGTTATCACAAATAAATTTGAGCAATAATTTAATATATTTTTAATTATGCTAATAAAATTTTAAAGTTTATTATTGATAATTCATTATAATTATTACCAATTACATTTTTAAATTTTCATTAAAATTATTTAAATTAATTCTTCAAATTTCTTCAAATTAGCAATAAAACGAAGAAAAAAGGGAGGAAAGAGTAAAGAAAAAAAAAGAAAAGGAAAAAGGTACTCCATCTGTTTCATAATACATGACGTTTTAAGAGTTAAATTTTGTTTCAAAATATTTGACATTTTACTATTTCCAAGATATCTTTGCTCTTGTTTTCCAATTATACATTTATTCATTAATTGCAAACTATCTATAGTTTAAGCATTTAATTTTGTTTATAATTGAATTCTTTTAAGGGTAAATAAGTCATTTTTATATGTATTAATTCTATTTTTAATATACTACGACGTGTATTTTGAAACGGGGTAATGCTAGGGGCACAAAAGAAGTTTACAAAATGATGGATACAAAATGAGGTGGACGATATTTTATTGGGTGCATTAGTTGTGAACCCGACACACTCTAACTAAAAGCACCAAGAATAATACTAAGGGCACAAAAAAATCACAAAATCTTGCTCACAAAATCCTATGTGTAATGATTTAATTGGTGTTTTTAATTAGAGTGTGGCGGGTCCATTATCGATGCAACCAATAAAATATCGCCATCTCACGTTGTGAGCAAGATTTTGTGAGCTTATTTTGTGCCCCTAGCATTTCTCAAGCACCAATGAAAGTCATAACACCTCATTTTGTAAGCCAAATTTTGTGAATTTTTTGTGACTTTATATTTACCCTATACCCTTATGAAACATGTAGGGAGTAATATTCGACAAAAACTTATATGAGAACAGTTTGTATACATAAAAAAAAAAAAAATTACTATAACTAAATGTAACAAACGTGTTACTTATATGTAACAGTTTATATACATAAAAAAGTAATACATATATACAGAAAAGTAACAGTGTTATTTTTTTTTTGGTTAATTGCAATTTGGTTCCTGACTTTTTCCAAAATTTGCAATGTTGATGCTGTCTTTTCAATTTCACCAATTGATATACTTACTTTGTCATTTTGTTGCAATCCAATTTCAAAAGTAACTGAGTGTTAGTTTTCCAACAGATTTTATGCCATGTGACTAGCACATGACGTTTTAATATATTTTTGGAGCTACATATATCCGACTGATATGATTCTTTTTTAAAATTAAAACTATTATTTAAATTTACAACATATATTTTTTGGGCAATTTTTCGGATGATTGGATTATTTTATATTAAATCTTACATTTAACTATTGAAAAAAAAAACATGTGAAATAATAATCTAAACAATATGTTAACCCGAATATGTTTCATATAAAGTAAATGTTATATGTAGATCATCAGTTCATAAAAATATTTGATAGGAAAAAAAGGAGAGGAAGTAAATGATGAATCGGGGGAAGAATGTATGTGGAAGGGGTGATGCGGGAACATGGCGGAGGGGTAGAGGAAAGCAAACGTTAGGAAAGAAGGTATATCATGGTGGAAAGTAGTAATTTTTTTCAGATTATTTTTCTCATGTCCTCTATATTTTAAATATTTTCATTTATTTAAAATACAAATTAATACAATATAATTAGGTCACCAAAAAAATTATCAAAAAATATATGTTGTAGAATTAAATATTAGCTTCTGTTTAAAAAAAGAATCATACCAATCGGATATATGTAGTTTCACAAACATCTTAAATCGTCATGTGCTAGTCATATGACATAAAATTTGTTAATAAACTAACACCCAGTTACTTTTGTAGTTGGATTTCAACAAAATGACAAAGTGAGTATACTAATTGGCGAAATTGAAAAGACAGCATCAACATTGCAAATTTTCGAAAAAATCAGGAACCAAATTGCAATTAACCCATTTTTTTTTTATGTTTTCTTCGTTTGCCAAAAGTAATACTCCCTCCGTCCCACCCGAATTATGATTTTTTGGTTGGGCACGGGGATTAAGGAAAAAGTGTTAGTGGAGTAGGTGTTGTGAGTATGAAAAGTAAAGTATGAGAGAGAAAGTGGGGTAGAGAATAATGAGTGAAAAGTTGTTGTGAGTGTGAATGTGAGTCTCATTAAATAAAGCACTTCCATTTTTGGGTTGTCCTAATTCGAGTGGGACACCCAAAATGGAAATTTATCTTAATTCGCGTGGGACGGAGGGAGTACTTATTACAACTAAAATGTAACGACCGTGTTACTTATATGTAATAGTGTTTATACATAATTGTAACACATATGTATAGAAAAGTAATAATTCAACTATTTACAATTTAGAACTAAAAACACTTGTGTTAGTAACATTGTAAAAATAAGAAAGTAACAATTTTTATAAACGAATGTTACATTTTACTTGTATAATAACATTGTAAAACAGTAACGTTTACTTGTATAATAGTATATCTATATGTTTTCAAATAATAAGTTACAATGAGTTCAATTTATCATGATACATGTAAAAGTATTACATTATCTATAGAAATCTGTTACAATTTCATCTACTAAAGTGTTACACTTACTTGTACAAATAATTACATTCATGTATATAAGTTGTTGTTTTTCAAATGTTACTTTCTTTTAAAAAATAAAATCAAAATACTCAAAAATAAAAAATATTCTGGAAAACACTATTACATTTCAGTATAACGATAATTACGTTTAGCTATTGTTAGTGTTACACGTATTTATAGTTAGTATTACAGTTGAAATATGAGTAAAATGAATGATTTTTTTTTTGTAAAACTGGTGTTCCATTTACTTATAAACAATGTTACTTTATAAGTAACACAGTTGTTACATTTAGTTGTACTAAGTATTACTTTTGGCAAATGAAAAAAACCGTAAAAAAATATAAAAACAAAAAAAAAAGATTTTTTTTTTAGGATTTTTTTTCTTTTGGCCAATGGGTCGCTGCTACGTGGAAGATTTTGAGTAGAGCATGGGTTGAGACCCTACGTTTCGCGGAGAATATTGTACACGGATCATGAGTTAACTCGTATTTTCTATGAAACGGATCTAGGTTCGAGACCACATATTAAAAGAGTATAAAAGTCAACCTAAAACCTCTCTTCATTGGTCCAACTATTCTTCAAGTCAACGCATAGCAAGAACAAAAACAGACGGACTTTTTATTTCCATTCAAACACACAATTGGTTTTCATTTAAAGCGCGGCCTTGAGAAATGGCGCCGCCGCTACTTCTCTTTCTCTTCCTCTGTTTTCTTGTCGCCACCGCTACTTCTGACCTCGCAGCCGACAGAGCCGCCCTCCTCCGCCTCATCTCCGTCGTCCGGGGCCGCACTCGTTCATGGAACCAATCAAACCCATCTCCCTGTTCATGGCCAGGAGTCAGTTGCAACACAACCACTAACCGGGTCACTTCCCTCCGCCTTCCCGGTTATGGACTTTCCGGCCAAATACCTTTAAACTCCATCGGAAACCTCACCCATCTCCGGACCCTCAGTCTCCGTCGCAATTCTCTATCCGGGCCTATCCCTGCCGACTTGGCTTCCTGTACTGAACTCCGTTACCTGTATTTGCAAGAAAATCATTTCTCAGGTGAAATCCCGGCGACTCTCTTCACTTTGACTAACCTTATTCGCGTTAGCTTAGCCCACAATAATTTTTCCGGCGAGGTTTCTCCGGCTTTCAACAATCTTTACCTATTGAGAACTCTGTTGTTGGATAACAATCAACTCACTGGGTCACTCCCCGAGTTATCAAACCTAACCCTCACTGAATTTAACGTCTCCTTCAATAGATTAAACGGCTCGATTCCTACCGGTTTGTCGAGTTTCCCAGTGAATTCCTTTCTGGGTAATTCCCTATGTGGTTTTCCCCTCAATTCCTGTCCAAGCGGCAGTGATAGCCCTGCCCCCGACGGCGGTAATAGCCTCTCCACCGGAGCCATCATCGGTATAGTAATCGGTTCAGTCGCCGGAGCAATTTTAATTGTTGTTATTATTGTTATTGCCATTCTGTTTATTTTGTGGAGACGAAGTAGTACAGTTTCAGAAACTCCTGCTAGACGAGACATTTCATCAATACCACCGTCACCAGAGAAGCCACCGGAATATGATTTTCAGATACCCAGTTCGATTGTAGTGAGAGATTACAATAATTCTTCACTAAGGAGTTCGGGTCGGGTGGCATCTGCAAGGGAGGAGAGTGTAATAACTAAAATTGTAGGGGATGATGGATTGGTGTTCTTCAATGAAGGTGATGATGATGAAGAAAGGGGGTTTAGTTTGGATGATCTGTTGAAGGCTTCAGCTGAGGTTTTAGGGAAGGGGGTAATTGGGACTACTTATAAAGCATATTTTGAAAGTGGAGGGGAGGTGATTGTAAAAAGGTTGAAAGATGTTCTTGTTTCTGAGGATGAATTTAGAGACAAGATTGAAGGTTTAGGAGCATTGGTTCATCCAAATTTGGTACCTCTTAGAGGGTACTACTATGGTAAGGAGGAAAAGCTTCTTGTCTATGAATGGATGCCTATGGGAAACTTGTCTGCAATTTTGCATGGTAAACCTTCTTGCAATCTCCCAACTTTAAAAATTTTCCGTATCTGTCATATCAAGTATGCCTCATTTTCGTGACAGTGTCTTATCTAGCATTACTCTTTCTGTCATCTTTCATGTGCGTTTTTCTTTTTTAATGTTCTTGTTATATGATGTATATGTCATGTCATGTGTGCCTCATTTTATTTCATGATACCAGAATGTGATATACATTATTGTTGTTTTGATAGAATAATACTAGGGGCACAAAAAAGTCACAAAATCCTATGTGTAATGATTTTATTGGTGTTTTTAATTAGAGTGTGGCGGGTCCATTATCCATGCAACCAATAAAATATCGCCACCTCATTTTGTGAGCAAGATTTTGTGTCTTTATTTTGTGCCCCTAGCATTGCTCGTTTTGATATCGTTCGTATCGTTTTATATAGGAAATAGAGGTGGATACAAGGAAGAATTGACTTGGGAGGTCCGGAGTTCAATAGCATACCAAGTAGCCCTAGGTGTGGAGTACCTCCACTCGCTTGGCCCCAGTATCACCCACGGCAACATCAAGTCGTCCAACGTGTTCCTCACAGATGGCTTTAAAGCTCGTATATCAGAATTTGGTATATCCCAACTCGTTTCGTCCCCCACTCCCAACCTTCAAATTGGCCATCGCGCACCTGAAGTATTTGACTCGAGTAAAATTTCCCAAAAGGCAGATGTCTATAGTTTTGGTGTTCTACTATTGGAGCTCCTCTCAGGTAAGGACGCGACCCATGTTATGGATGATGGGGACGGAAAGGGGGTCGACTTGCCTAAGTGGGTCAAGTCAGTGGTTGAAGAGAGGGGGGCGATCAATGTGTTTGATCCTGAATTGCTTAAGTACCGATACGTAGAAGATGAAATGGTCCGTCTCTTGCATTTTGCAGTTTATTGCACTTCTCAGCATCCTGATCAACGTCCACGGATGGTGGAGGTGACTGCTCAGATTAGGAAAATATGTGGGGCCAGGTTGGATAGGAAGGAACCTCGGCGATACCCGAGTTGAAGATTAGTATATACTCACACCACCTACTTTTAGTTAATTCTTGTTTTTAACATTCTATTATATGGGAAGTTTGTTATTGGACGGATAGATTATGGATTCTTGATCCTTCAAATGATTTTATGCTGACCAGTTTGTTAATAACAGTAAGATATACAGTTAACTTTAATATCATGATCATTTAGGGATTATCCCAAATATATAGTACTCCCTCCGTCCCGGACTAGGGTTATTAGTTTGACTTTACACGGAGATTAAGAAAAAGTAAATGTTGTGAGTATGAAAAATGAAGTATGAGAGATAAAGTAGGCAAAAAAGTTTTTGTTATGAGAATGACAAGTGGGTCCCATTGTCCATTTTAGGTAATAAAGCAATTAAGAACCTTTGTCTGGGACAAACCAAAAAGGAAAGTAAGAACCTTAGTCTGGGACGGAGGGAGTAACATCTTTTGCTCGCTCCGGTTCATCTTGGTTTAATTATTTTCTCCAGTTTTATGTTTGAAAGTTTCAATATTTGTAATTGTCATGTTTTGAGAAAGTTGACGAACATTCCAGATCTTTCGGTCGTGTAGACTGAAAACTTGAGGGGAGGTACGTCTCTTTCTGTCTCATTTCAACATTTAAGGGTGTTTTGAAGAGTCTTGGTTGGTTATGATAAAAGGAAGGATGATTGTGAATTTTGATGGTTTGACCTAGTTATCATCTTTCATTTTGCTAGCGAAAAACTACTCTTTGGAGTTCTATATACGCACATCCCTTAGAAAAGCCTTACTAGAATACATTGGGTTCTAGATCCTTTTCAAATCCTAATATCTGAAAACATAAGATTTTTGTTATAATATATTATTATATGGATGTCCTTTGAACCAGAAGTGTACAAGAGAAGCTTTGCAAGATTATCTTTAGCGAAACTTACTAAGGAAGCTTTGTAAATATCTTCAGTGAAGCTTACTAGGGAAGCTTGGTAAATATCTTCAGAAAAGCTTACTAAGGAAGCCTTACTAAAGGATAGTGTTTATCCTTATGGAAGCTTATAGAGGAAGCCAATTTCCACCTATAAATAGTAGGCTCTAGTTTTCATTTCAATAGACTTGAGAAGTTCTTAACTTCTATATTTCTCTCTTGTACACTCTCTCTATAATAGTCTTGAAATATAATATTATCTATTGAGATTATGCTCTTGGTTCTCCAGTTTTATAACACGTTATCAGCACGACTTCGTTCTAGTTCCAGATCCTGAGCTATAGCCACCGAAGTAGGTACGGTATCGGTAAGATCTACCTAGTCTCTTTTCAAGTTATTTCAAAATTATATCTTATATATGTTTGCAGGATTTTAAAATAATAAGTGAATATAATTCTACGATGTTTAAAATTACATCACAGTTAAAACTATGTGGAGAAAGAATAATTGATAACGATATGCTAGAGAAAACTTTCTCCACATTCCTTCTTTGATTTGCTCCTGCAGTAGCAATATCGAGAAAAAGGTTTTCAAAAAAATATTCTGAATTGATCTCGTATGCTGAGCAAAATAATGAGATCTTATTGAAAAACCACGAAGCCCGCCCCCACCGGCTCTACTACGTTCCCTGAAGTGAACGCGAGTATATATGATAATACTAAGAGAAGCCGAGAACGTGGTCATGGACGTGGCCGTGGACGTAATCGCGGCCGTGGTCGGGGGAGATTTTATAATCGGTATCATAATGACAATCACCCCAATAATGATGGAAATATTTCTCTCCACCAGAAGTGGAATAGAGAAGGTAATAATGAAATATCATCGACTAGACAAATTAAGCAACCGATAAAAATTGAGAATTTTTGTTATCGGTGCAGAATGAAAGGCCATTGAGCCCGTACCTGTCGTACGCCTAAACATTTTGTTAAGTTGTATCAAGCATCAATGTTGAATAAAGTGAAAGATGTTGAAACAAATTTTGTCTATGAAAACGATGATGTGAATCAAGATCCATCTACAAGTACACATCTGGATATATCAGATTTTCTCAATCCAGATGTAAATGATTACATACTTAATGGGGGAGAAACTCAAACTAACTAAAGTATCTGACTCATTATAATTTACTTTAGTATGTTCTATTATTTCAGTGTGTGTGTGTTCTAACATATTTAACTTTTACTTATAAGTATATTTGATTATAAATGATGTTAATATTAGTACAATATTCGGTAGTACAAAGATAATTGATAGCTCCAGAAGAGCTAACATAGTACTACTAAGAGGAACAAAAATCAGTGTAAAATGCATTGTTTTTATTTATGTCTCAAAGAAATTTACTATGCTTTAAAGATATTCGTGAAAATGGATATCATATTGAGACAAGCAATGAAGGAGAGATGAAATATTTATGCATTACAAAGACTGAATCAGGTAACAAATATGTGGTAGAAAAGTTACCTGTATTTTCCTCTAAAGTATGTAATATAAATATTAGCATAATTGAAGTACAAATGACAGTAAACCAGAAATTTACTAATATAAATGGTTTTAACAGTAAACCAGGAGTTTACTAATATAAATGGTTTTACCAGTAAACCAGAAGTTTACTGATATAAATGGTTCTACTATATGGCATGACCGGTTGGGGCATCCCAGTTCTAATATGATGCGAAGAATTATGGAAAATTCACATGGGCATCCATTGAAAAACCAGAAGATTTTTCAATCTAATGAATTCTCATGTACTGCTTGCTCTCAAGGCAAATTGATAATTAATCCATCATCAGCAAAAGTTAGAGTTGAATCTCCAAAGTTTTTAGAGCGAATTAAAGGTAATATATGTGGACCGATTGATCCACTGTGTGGACCATTTAGATATTTTATGGTTTTATTAGATGCATCTACTAAATGGTCACACATAAGTTTATTATCAACTCGCAACCTGGCGTTTGCGAGAAATTCGATTACGATCACAATTTCCAGATTATGTGATCAAGACAATTAGCCTTAATACTGGTGAATTTACATCAAATGCTTTTAATAACTATTGTACATCTATTGGAATAAATGTTGAACATCCAGTTGCTTATGTTCACACACACAAAATGGTTTAGCTGAAGCATTTATTAAACGAATTCAGTTAATAGCTAGACCGTTGCTTATGAGAGCAAAGCTACCTGTCGTAGCTTGCGGACATGTTGTTTTATATGCAGCAGCACTTATACGCATCATGCCATCGAGTTATCATAAATTTTCCCCATTACAATTGGCTTATGGTCAGGAGCCAAATATTTCCCATCTAAGAATTCTTGGGTGTGCGGTATATGTTTCAATTGCTCCACCACAACGCACCAAGATGGGACCCCAACGGAGATTGGGGATACATGTTGGGTATGATTCTTCTTCTATTATAAGATATCTTGAACCATTAACAGGAGATCTATTTGCGGCACATTTTGCCGATTGTCATTTTGATGAAAAAATATTCCCAACATTAGGGGGAGAAAGTAATAAGCTGGAAAAGGAAATCAAGTGGAATATATTGAAATATTATCTTGATCCTCGTACAAAGCAATGTGAACCAGAAGTTCAAAAGATAATCCACTTGCAAGAGATAGCGAATCAATTGCCAGATGCATTTACTGACCTAAAAAGAGTGACAAAGTCACATGTTCCAGCTGTAAATGCTCCTATACGGATTGATGTCCCGATTGGACAATCCGCTAATGAATCTAAACCATGCCTGAAGCATGGAAGGCCTATCGGTTTCAAAGACAAAAATCCTCGAAAGAGAAAATGAGCAAATTATGAGAAAAGCCCCGTCGAGGTAAATGAATCTCCTGAAGAGATACATGACAAATCTGATCAAATACTTCCAGAAGAAGTTCATGTACCTGTAATCATTAAGAATGATGAGATCTCGATCAGTTATGTCAGTACATGAAAAAGATGGAACCGAGAGGAAACAATTGTCGACAATCTTTTTGCATATAATATAGCGCTTAATGTTATGGAAAATAACGAGGATCACAAACCTAGGTGTATCGACGAGTATTGATATTGAAATGATTGGCTAAAGAGGAAAGACACAATTCAAGCATAATTCAATTCACTTGAGAAGCGTGAGTTTTCCGGACCTGTAATCCATACACCTGAAGGTGTAAAAATAGTAGAGTACAAATGGGTCTTTGTACGAAAACAAAATATAAAGCACATTTTGTTGCACAAGAATAAAGCACGTCTTGTTGCACAAGAATAAAGCACGTCTTGTTGCACAAGGTTTTTCGCGAAGACCTGGAATTGATTATGAGGAGATATATTCTCCTGTGGTGGATGCAATTACATTTCGCTATCTCATTAGTATGGCAATACATGAAAAGCTTAATATGCGTTTAATGGATGTTGTCACTGCATATTTGTATGGCAGACTTGACAATGATATTTATATAAGAATCCCAGTAGGATTTAAGAGAATCCCAAAAGGATTCAAGATGTATGATGCATGCAATTCAAATTCTCGAGAAGTTTGTTAAATTAAATTACAAAGATCTTTGTATGGTTTAAAACGATCTGGACGGATGTGGTATAACCGTTTCAGTGAATACTTGGCGAAAGAAAGATACAAGAATGATCCTATTTGCCCATGTATTTTTCATTAGAAAATTTGTTTCAGAATTTGTTATAACGGCTATTTATGTTAATCTAAATGTTATTGGAAGTCCAGAAGAACTTTCAATAGTTGTTAAGCTGCAAATGTGCCTACGAGGATAGAACTCCCAGAAGGAGTATTATCACGAAGGCCAGTGATCTCACCTAACGAAATACATACCCCTGCCCAGAAGAGAGGGAGGCCAATTGATTCCAAGGATTCGCATCCCCGTAAACGGCCGAGTGCACAAAAGTCGAATCCCGTTAGCGATAATAAAATTGGAATCTCATCCTATCTATCTCATGATATTGTTCCAGATTATGGATTCGTTTGGAAAACAAAGTCGGGGGACGCCTCGACATTGACATCCGTTTCTGAGAATAAAGAAATATCAGTTAGTCATGCATGCATATGAGATATGTAATCGGGATGAAAAAATTATCAACGATGTATTTACTTATACAGTAGCAACTGAGATTATATGTGGTAATGATATTGAACCTCGCTCCGTAAATGAGTGTAAACAAAGAATTGATTGGCCTAAATGAGAGAAAGCAATCCAATCAAAGTTCGATTCCTTAAAAAAATAGAGGAGTGTTTGGACCAGTAGTTCCTACACCTCTTAGGGTTATACCTATGGGATATAAATGGGTATTTACGAGAAAAAGGAAAGAGAGAAATGAGATTACGAGATATAAAGCTCGCCTTGTGGTACAAGGTTTCTCTCAACGGCTTAGGATTGACTTTGATAAGACATACTCCACGTTATGGAAGTTATTAGATTATGATATTTTGTCAGATAATAATCCAGCAGATCAGAAGTCAAGACAACTGCGGTAACTGATTCACGAAGTCACTACCTAAAGCCACTTTTGAGAAGTATGTGAAAACAATTAGCTTACGCAGATTGTTAGAGCTTCCACCCTTGTAGTTTTCAGGGGGAGTATCCAGATGATACTCAGATTTTATTGTACTCTTTTTCCTTCGCGCGGGGTTATTTTTCCCACCGGGTTTTGTTATCCGCCAAGGTTTTAACGAGGCAATGAGCGTTTATTGAAAAGATTGTGAGTTGTACTCTTTTCCTTCGAGATTATTTTCCCACAGGGTTTTCTCTGGTAAGGTTTTAATGAGGCATGCTACTTAGCCGCGGACATCCAAAGAGGAGTGTTATAATATATTATTATGTGGATGTCCTTTGAACCAGAAGTGTACAAGAGAAGCTTTGCAAGATTATCTTTAGCGAAGGTTACTAAGGAAGCTTTGTAAATATCTTCAGTGAAGCTTACTAGGGAAGCTTGGTAAATATCTTCAGATAAGCTTACTAAGGAAGCCTTACTAAAGGATAGTGTTTATCCTTATGGAAGCTTATAGAGGAAGCCAATTTCCACCTATAAATAGTACGCTCTAGTTTTCATTTCAATAGACTTGAGAAGTTCTTAACTTCTATATTTCTCTCTTGTACACTCTCTCTATAATAGTCTTGAAATAAAATATTATCTATTGAGATTATGCTCTTGGTTCTCCAGTTTTATAACAATTTTTAGTTTTTCTCTAAATTATAAAAAAAAATATATGCTTTTCAAATTGTTCTTAAATATTGGTCATATGCTTGCAAGTAGAAAAAAATGTGGATTTTATGTAATTTAGAGAGAAACTAATTTCCCCTATGCGTGTTAGTATATCTTTTCTTTAAACAACTTTATCCCTAAAAGGATTTTTATCAAAAAAAAAAAAAAAAAAACTCTATACTTGTAAAACTAAGTGTTTCGATACTGGATAACAAGAATATTTGTGCATCTTTGTTACTCCATCTGTCCCCCTTTAAGGTTCTTATTTTCCTTTTTGGTCTGCCTCAAATTAAGGTTCTTACTTTACCTTATTACATGAAATGGACAATGGGACTCACTAGTCATTCTCACAACAAATACTCCCTACCCACTTTGTCTCTCCTATTTTCATTTTCATACTCACAACATTTATTTTTTCTTAAACCCCGTATATAATCAAAGTAAAAACCTTAAATCGGGACAGAGAAAGCATTTAATTGTCTAAAAAGTGAATATTTTCATAAAGTCCCTTAAATAAAATTCAAACATTCGTTTAGAAGAAAGAAGTATTAGTAGTTACTCCCTCCGTCTCAAAATAGATGTCGTTTTGAGAGTTAATTTTTGTCTCAAAATACATGTCGTTTTACTATTTTCAAGGTTATTTTGTTGTTGTATACCAATTATACCCTTATTAATGATAGTGGACTATCTCTTAAACAGTTATTTAATTGCCTAGGTAATTGCATTACTTTAGGGGTATATATGACTTTTTCACGTACATTAATTGTATTTCTTAATATGTGTAAAGTGGTTGAAACGACATCTATTTTAAGACGGAGGGAGTATTCACCGGTAGATGTGTTGATAAATGGGAAAATGGTGAGGGGCTCATACAGCAAGGGAACACATAAATGAAACAATAACCGGGTTGTTGGAATTTGGTTTTGGAAAAACAGTGTTTGACCAATGTTTGACAAAAATGAAAATGAGTTGCATAATTGTAATTTATATTTGGAGTAAATTAATGAGATTATTTTTAGTTTTTCACCAACTTTTTTGTGGTCCCACATCCAAGATTTAAGTTTTATTTGAAAATAATAATACTTTCACATAGGGGAGTAAGTGAAATTAAAAGGAATAAATAAATATTTTTTACTAAAGAGCTTTTTGAATAACTCCACAATGGCAAAACGCATTCTAAAGCTTTTTCATAGAAATAAAGAGCTCTCAAAAAGCTCCCATTGTGGATGCTCTTAAAAAGCACGAAGTTGTAGAGTATTTAAGCTCAACTACTTGAAAGTGATAACAATCAAGTGTTATCCTCCTACTATATGTAACTTAGTGCTACTAAATCCGTCCCGATATTCTTTTGAGACCTACAGAAATTCTCTTTTATTTCGAAGAAGACTTTGATGTTCCTGCAGTTTGATATGCCAACTACATTGCTGACCTTCCAAATAAAACCAATATTAACACATACGTACATAATTCAAATCTATAAGTGTAGAATTTCCGAATAAGATACTTCTGACAATAAATAAAATAAAAATTAAGTGGTCCTCTTTTACTCTCTACATTTATTGAAATCTATCTGATTTTACAATCTACGTTTTGAAAATATCACCCAAGAGACAACAAAACTTCAAAGTCTTTTTCCATTTATGATTTCCCATGATCACGGACTTGTATACTCCCATAATTCTTGTACTTAAATCTTGCCAGAGTTGAAGCAAAGACTTTTGAGAGACGCCTCCATCCCAAAATGATCTTCATACTTTTTTCGTTGTTCTTGCGAAGGAATTTTGACCAATAATTTTAACTTGATTTAGTTGTCTTAATGAAAATCTAAAACTTGCTATTGATAGTATTGTTGATCGTGTATCAATAACAAGTTTTAGATTTTTATTTGGACAGCTAAATCAATCTAAAATTATTGCTTAAAGTTCCTTCGCAATAACTTGAAAAAAGTATGAAGATATTTTTGGGACAGCAGCACATGGTGGGAGAGAACTCATCAGAGATGGTAAATGAGCTGGTTTTCTTGGGAAACGATTTCAGGTATTTGATAGATAGGGAACTTGCTAAGTTTTTCAGCAGAGACCTTTCTCTCTCTCTGTTTTTTTTTTTTTTTTGGAGGGGGAGGTAGGGAGGGATGATCAGTTTGGAATGAAAGATATTCGGTATGAAGTTTGGGGATTAGTTTTCATCTGTCATGATCAATAATTAGGAACAATTATACTCCGTATTAACGAACTATTCAAAACAACGGTGGTTAACGTGTTTTATATGAATATATTTGTGATTAGTACTTGGTTTTCGCTTGTCATGTTCTGTGTGAACCAATAATTAAACTTGTTAAATTAAATAATCCGAATCAACTGTCCAAACATATCATAAACCTACACCTTAACATTCTTGAAATATTAATATATATAGATATATATATATATATATATATATATATATATATATATATATGTGCTTAATTTAGTCAAACCTCATTATCCGCTGATTTATATATTAAACACGCTTTGCATACGACTAAGTTGTCGTCAACCATTGTATATTGTAATTAGAAGAAGATAATGACGACGATAGGAAAGCTAATACAATAATAATGACATCCAACAAAATTTATTTGAAATTCCCCATTTTGTCCATCTTAGTTTCTTTATGTAGCCATAGACACATTACAAGAAACAGAGTAACCAGATCATCATTAGAGGTTTCCTTGCAAGTCTTAATCTCAGTTTCTTATCTTCCCGTGACTAAATTATTCGCCTGCGAGGATAAATCATGGCTGGTATTGAAGGTGAGTTAGTATTTTTTGGGAAAGGGGACGGAGTGTATACTCGAAGCGAGTTATTGGGATTTGAAGCAGAGTTATTAGGCAAGGGTTCTCTTTGTTCTAGCTATAAAGTGTTCTTGGATTCTGGGAATGTTTTGGCTGTGAAGAGATTTTTTGGTGATTATGGTATTGGGATCGAGAAGGAGAAGATTCAAGCATTAGGTGAATTAGTTCATGAAAACTTGGTACCTCTTCAAGCATACAGCTTTAGTAAACACGAGAAGCTTCTGATATACGATTACATGTCCGAAGGAAGCTTGTTTGACGTTTTGCATGGTACGCCTTTCATGTTTCTTCTTAATTTTCATATCCACGATTGAAATAAAAGTTTTTAGGAGGCGTTTTATTTGATTGCTCATAACTACAAGAAAAAACACTTTTACTGGCATTGATATAAGTGGCATTATGTTAAAAAAAAAAGGCCTTATGCATATGTATTGGCGTTCGAAATGGTGGCATTAGAGAATTTTTATTTGTAAGCATATAGAAACTCTAGTGTCATGATTGAGTGTCTCTAAATCTTATTTTTCAATGCTTTCCAGGAAACAGAAGCATATTGAGGACTCCACTCAGTTGGGAAAACCGAGCAAAAATAGCTTACCAAATTGCCAGTGGCATAAACTATCTCCATTCCCGAGGCCCCAACATTTGTCACGGAAACATAAGATCATCAAACGTTTTCCTGACCGAATCATATGACGCACGTTTGTCTGAATTTGGTATAGCTCAGCTAATTTCACAAGAATCGAAAGCTCTTCTTGCTTCTGGATACCGTGCGCCAGAAGTAACATTTGCCCATCAAGTTTCTCACCAGGGTGATGTCTACAGCTTTGGGGTCCTCCTACTCGAGCTGCTGACCGGAATGGCTCCAACGAGTTCGTTTCTGGATAAGGAAGGGGTCAACAACCTGCCCGGATGGGTCCGGTCAGTGTTTCAAGAAAAACCAATTATTGATGTGTTTGATAATGAGCTGAAGATGAATAATCTGAGAAATGGGCAAGAAATGGTTATGTTATTGCAGATTGCAGTTTGTTGTACATTTCAGTATCCGAATAAGCGGCCGGTGATGTCTACAGTGACTAACCAGATCAAGAATATTTATAGTGCAAGTGGGAGAAAAAAAATCTAAAAATTGTTATTGATAAATCACTAATGCTTAATCAATTACTCCTTCCGTCCTAGAGTAACAGTCTTGCCCTAGTTGTGGTTCAGGATATAATTGTCCAAAACACTATTTATAGTGCAAGTGGGAGAAAAAATAAGTTAACAAGTGTTGGTTTTTTTGTAGTTATAGAAGTATTAGAAAAAAATTTATCCAAAACACTATTCCTCCTTTTCCATCATTTGAGGAAATTGACGAACGTAGCAAAATTAAAAAATAAGACTCTTACTATAGAACAGAAGAAGAGGAAGTATAATTTTTAGAATTTCACAAAACATTGATGAAGGTTCCAGAAAGTCAACTACTTGAAGGATTTAGAAAACAAAAATTGTATGCATCCTAATGAACAAGATTATAGGAGTAGTTATCTAAATAAAGATATTAAGTTAACCATTGCCTTAAGAGGGAGACTACAACAGCTTGTATATACTTCCTGATGAACTTGCAGCCAAAATAATCTTGCACACCTACATTCTGACTCCTTAATTGGCCAAACAAAATTCTACTGCTTGCCCACCACAATTTTCTAGCCTAAGTCACAAGAGAAATACTTTATTTGGAAAATTGGTAATATCAATTCATAAGGTAAGAAACAGGGAGTGCATTTTTATCACTCCCAAATTCCAACCCCCTTCAGTTCTCAGTTAAACATCAAACTGAAACCATACTGTTAAAAGTTATTAACCAGTGAGTGATCTGAGACCCTTTATTCCTTAAATAGAATACTCCCCTTCCGTCTTATAATAAATGTCACACTTTCTTTTCTAGTCAGTAAAAACAATTTAATAATATATGTCACACTTTCTTTTTTCGTCAGTAAAAACAATTTAATGTTATGTTTCCAAGTAAGAAAGTCGTGGTAGTGCTATTTGAGCATTGTACACAAAACAAACAAGTAAAACGCATTCTTTAAAAATGTTGATAATCAAAGACCACATTTATTAAGGGACGGAGGGAGTATTAAAAATGTTGTTACACCTATATGTTCCTATGTGAGCAAGAGCTTCAAATCCTTGCAGCTATCAACACACACACACACACACACACACACACACAGAGAATTGGCATTTCCAAACAGTAAAATTCTTTCAGAAAGAATAAATTAGTCAGTGTATCAACCTTAGAGGTTTAGTTACATTTATCACTGACAATAATGAGCTTCCCTTTTATATGTACAAACTGTAGTATTTATTTTCAATTGCAGCAAAGAAAAGCAAAGCAAAGCAAATTAGGGGATGTAATACATGGGATTTGGAAGTTTGAATGAGCGAAGAGCAATGGAAGACCCCAACAAGTCGCTCCATTGGTCCCCCGAGCTCCCAACAAGCCTGAATCCCTCTTCTACAATCTCTCTCCTCTTCTCCGACTTGAAAACCGTTGCTGCCTTTCCATGGTCTTCTGACCCCCTGCAAATTTTACCATAATTCAGGTTTAGACAACCTTAATACTCCATATAACAATAATTAAGCTATTCTGATTATAAATTTAGGTTGAACTTCATAGTTCATGCCAATGTTAGTACACTTTTTCTTTTAATACCCGAGCCATCCCATTTGTCTGATTTCAAATGGGACGGATAGAGTAAAGTATATACTCCCCCGTCCCAAAATGATAATCCCTCTTTCTATTTATGTTTGCCCCAAAAAGATGGTCCTATTTCTATATTGCTGTGTTCAAATGATTGAACTTCCAAACTTAACCTTGTGATGAATCTATTGAGTGATGCATGATTGTTGCAAAAGAGACATTATTGAGAGTAATATTTGGACTTCATTAAGGGTAGTAATGACCAAAGAGCTTTAGCTCAAGCGGTATCTGGTGTAAGCTTTCCATGTGGAGATCAAGAGTTCGAATCCCGTTAGGGAGATTTGTGTTAGTCTATTTATAGGCCCAATTGCAGCCTTCATGGCATTATGAATTAATATAAAAAAATAATAATCAAGGGTAGTAATGAAAACGAAAATTTGTTGTTGAATAGTAAAATAAGACTATCATTACGGGACTGAGGGAGAACTAGGAATTTTTGTTTCGTAATGATAATAGCAATAAGGGCAAACCTAGGCACAAATGGTAAAGTTGCTCTATTTTGACAAGAAGATGTAATACCAAAATCAAAAGCAAAGGTAAACTATAACTGCACTATCCAAGCTATGAATGACTGACCTCAATATGAGCTTGTCCCAATACTTAAATCCCGCATCTAACAAATTCTGAACGGTAACATTTCTTTGCTTTTCACTCCGCCCGGTCAAGAAGAAGACTTTGAACCCCAGGCTTAAAACATCTTCATACAGCTTCAAACTAGATTCAATTGGCGGAGCCGCCCCCTTCTCCACCCACTTATCAAACTGAACCCCATCGAAAATCTCCTGCCTGCAAATCAACAAATTAAATCAAAAACTGTTGGTATTTTGACTCGTCCAAAACACATAATTAATCACAAAGTTAATCCAATCGCATTTCCATCCCATCAATTATCAAAGGAAATAATTGTCATCACTGTGTCTTCATCAACTATGAGAAACTAAACACTTGAACATTATTTCAATCACAACCAGTGGCGAGGCTAGGGCAAAGGGAAGGGGGTCGACCCCCTTAAATTTTGAAATGTGTCAATTTTAGTACCTTCAAAATTTTAGAAAATGACATTTACTACTACAAAAAAAAATGATGAATTTATTCATTTTGACCCCCTTAAATTTGAGAAAAAAATGCACTATTCGACCCCCTTGTATACTAAATTTGTAAACCTCAACAATAATACTTATCCCCAAGCAACCTTGACCCCTTTTTGGAAAATCCTGGCTTCGCCACTCATCACAACTAACATCTAGGATCCTATCTTGCCTATATTCCAACCATATTACGTCTTGAAAATTTTTCAGTCTCCCATAACAACTGAGAATTTAGATAATTTTGATTAAAAATGCACCACAGTTCCAACACAATGGTACTATCAGGTAGTACACTGTAAATGCTTTTAACCTTGCCTTTAATCATAAAAAAAAAGCCTGAAAATTATTAAAAATATTATACCCATGAAGTCATGAACCATGCTCTAGATAGGGATAACTTCAATCAACCCAATTTGCAAGTTGAAGAAAAAGAGGACGTTTCTTGAATTTTACATACTCAAAAAATTGAGCTTTACTGAATCACATTCACATCAATTCTCAAAGTAAACATCAAATGCCACTCCATCTTCAATACCATTACAAAAAAAAAAAAAAAAAAAAAAAACACAACTTTTGCTGTTATATTCAATCAAAAACTAATCGTTAGACTATAGAGTCAAAATCGAATAGAGCAGAATCATGACATTTACTTGGAATTATCAAGAAACATATCAACTCCATTAAATCCACAACAAAAACATGAAACATAAAATTTAGTCGGAAATATTGAATAAAATAAAAAAGAAAAAGAAAAAAGCATTACCCATAACCATGATCAGAATAATATGGAAGATTTGAAAGTAGGGTTTCATCAATATCAAAAACCCAAGCATCCATCCCATCCCCACTCAGCTCCAGACTTGTTGAATAAACCCAAGCCTCATTAGACACCTTTTCAAGATCCATCCCATAAGCCCGACCCGTAATGTAATCCTTCACATACTCCCCACATTCTTCCGGAATCGTCTTCCATGGACTCAAATTATTCGATTCCGCCATGAACCTCCAGCTTGTACACTCCAAAACAACGTCATCGCCCAAGCCCAATTTTTTCAATTGGGGGTCAGCAAAATCTTGGTAGTATTCCACAATCAGAGGTCTGGGGAGGATGTCGGAAGAAAGAGAAACGGAAAAGAGGTGAAAGATTAAGAAAAGATTGAGAATTTTTCTCATCATGGTTGGGAGAATAGAAAATCAAATTGGGTATAAATTTGGGGAATTTGTGCTTTTCTTGATGTGGGTGGAAGGAAGAAACTTGTGTTCAACTGTTAACCTGATTGGGGGGAAAGAAGAATGAAAAATGGATTAGGGGTTAAGGAAAGAGAGGGAGATGTGTTTAGTAACGGATTTGGTTTTAAGTGATTTGGAACTGAGCTAAAAAATTAAAAAAAAATAAAAAAATGTTTAATGGATGCACAGAAATCGGATTTGCATTACTATAAAGTGTAATCATGGATAAATTTATTTTGAGGTTTAGACAATAAAATGTGACAATTTTTAAAGAAATGTCTCAATGTTAAAGCTAAGTAAGAGAATAAATTTTTTGTACTCCCTCCGTCCCGGAGTAAGAGTTTCACCCCTCATTTGCACGTTTATTAATAAATATTGGATGTGATGTAAATATTCTGAGTGTAAAAGTAAAGTATGAGAGAGAATGAGTGGGAGAGAATAGTGAATTAATTGGTGTTGTGAGTATAAAAGTAAAATATGAGAGAGAATGAGTGGAGTGAATAGTAAAGATTCTTTGCCATTTTAGGAATGAGACTCTTACTCTGGGACAGACCAAAAAGGAAAATGGGACTCTTACTCTGGGACGGAGGGAGTACCATTTTTTGTGTCCACAACTGATCTAAAGGTTATGCATAATTTTTTACATTATAACCATTCAAGTTTTAATGACTTATAATCATTGAATTACTTGTAGAACACAGTGATACAGAAAAGTGGTACAAAAGATTTCCACTCGCTAAGTACTACGTATAAGTTCGAATTTTCAATCTCTTACCGTAAATATAACTCCAAAAAAAAAAAACTCAGTCTTATTTTGTCCTGTTTTTTTTAGTCAAAATATTTCAAATGAGTGTCTCAATTTAAGAGCAAAATTTCTGAAAACAAAGTGTTTAACACTTTTTACTCACTGTGTCTCACATATGTCATACTCATAACAATTACCACTTACTATTTCATACATCTTCTCTCTCTAACTTATTTTTTATACTCACAACACTCTACATTACTATCTATATTCTATCTGTCCCATTTTAAGAGTCAAAAATTTCCTAAAAGGATGTCCCATTTTAAGAGTCAAAATCCAAAAATGAAAAATGGGTTTTACATGTCATACTCACAATAATTATTCACTAACTCTCCTCTATCCTCACTTTCTCTCTCCTACCCAACTATCAACACTCATAACACATTACCTTTTCCTTAATTATTAAACATATCCATTTTTTTCTCTTAAAATGAGACGGATGGAGTATTTTGTAACGAAAACATTTTTTTTAGTATTTATATCCACAAATATTTTTACTCTTAAAATAAAAAATAATGAGACGAATATTTTAAGCATATTCTTACAGGGTTTGCCCGGTTTGGTGACGGAGGGAGATGGTTTTTTGTTGAGTGTTGTGCTGACATTCATATTGGACACGGCCTCATTAAAACTTGGGGGCCGGTCCAATTAATTAGAGCCACGTCAGGATTCGGTCCCTTTTGCTCCATTGTTTGAAACCGTTGCGGCGGCTCAAATCTGACTATGCCACGTACTATAACACAAGTACAAATAAGCTTGTTCGGAATTCGGATTGTTTTGTGTTTTTTTTTACTTTTAAAAGGTTTATTTAATATTTAATGTGGTCAAAATAAGCAACCAACTAAAACAATGCTTAACTCGTTTTATTCGACAATTTCTCCATCTGTCTTAGCTTAAATATACTATATAAAAAAAGTTAGGGGCAACTCCCATTTAGTCCCTCATTAGAATCTAAATTACCACCTAGTCCAAGGTATTTTCAATATTACCACCTAGTCCAAGGGATATTAAAAGGGCATGAATGCCCGTACTAAATGACTGGAAATTACATGATTACCCCTCCCTCCTCAACCTTTCACCTTCTCACCGGTCAACAACTTTGACCGACCGGCCACCACCTCCGGCCGACCACCACCTCCGGCAACCTTTTTCCGGCCACCTTTTTCCGGCACCTTTTCCGGCAATATTTTCCGGCGACCATTTCCGACCACCTTTTCCGGCAATATTTTCCGGAAACATTTTCCGGCGACCATTTCCGGCCACCGTCTCCGGCGACCTTTTCCGGCAAAATTTTTCGGCCACCATTTTCCGGCGGCCACCTCCGGCCACCATTTTCCGACCACCGTTTTCCGGCAACCACCTCCGTCCACCGTTTTCCGGTGACCACCTCCGACCACCATTTTCCGGCGACCATATTCCGGCCACCATTTCCGGCGACCACCTCCAGCCAACATTTTCCGGCCACCATTTCCGGCGACCAAACAACTGTGAACTAATCAGTAAGTTCACAGTTGTCAACAAAACTACTAAGAACACAATCGAATCCGGCGACCACCAACTCCGGCGACCAAACAACTGTGAACTAATCAGTAAGTTCACAGTTGTTTAAGAACAAGTTCACAATTGTTCTAAAACAAGTTTACAGTTATTCCAAGAACAAATTCAAACATTAAAAAAAAAAAAACTATTTTTTTTCAAGAACAAGTTCATAGTTGTAAGTTCGCAATTGTAAGTTTGCAATTGTAAGTTCGCAATTATTTCAAAAACAAGTTTGCAATTGTAAGTTCGCACTTGTTCCAAGAACAAATTCACATTTATAAAAAAAAATTACTATTTGTTTAAAAGAAAAAGTTCACAGTTGTAAGTTCGCAATTGTAAGTTCGCACTTGTTCCAAGAACAAGTTCGTACTTGTTCCAAAAACAAGTTCGCAAGTGTTCCAAGAACAAGTTAGCAATTGTTTCAATAACAAGTTCGCACTTGTTCCAAAATCAAGTTCGCAATTGTAAGTTTGCAATTGTTTCTATAACAAGTTCGCACTTGTTCCAAAAACAAGTTCGCAATTGTAAGTTCGCACTTCTTCTAATAAGTTCACAGTTGTAAGTTCACAATTGTAAGTTCGCAAATGTTAGCTCGCAATTGTAAGTTCGCAATTGTTCCAATAACAAATTCACAGTTGTACTCTCATTTCCCAAACAACAACAACCAAAAAAAAAAAAAAAACAACAACAATAACAAACAAACCGACTTTGAGGGAAGTCGCCGGAGCTAGCGGTGACCGAAGAAAGAGTGGGGGAGGGGTGACCGGTGACAGAGAAGGAGTTGCAGGTTCGCCATTGAGAGAGAGAGAGAGAGAGGTGAGGGCTAGATCTGTAATTGCCGGAGGTGGGGAGGGGTGAACGGAGATGGTGTAAGGGTGGCCGGTGACGGAGAAGGAGCTGCAGGGTCGCCGGGGTTAGGGGAGGGATGGGGTCGCCGGAGTTGGCCAGCGATGGTGAGATGGCTGGGCGATTTGGTTGAATCTGAACAGTTGGCCGGCTGGAGCTTGTTGGGTTGAGAGGGTGAGGGACGCATTTGGGTCGGGGAGGGAGGGTCGCCGAGGTTAGGTAGAATGTCGCCGGAGATAGGGGTAGCGATTTTTTTTGGGTTTTTTCCAGTTCGGCCGTCGGCCATATCTCCGTCACCGGACATATTTTGGAAGATCCCAACGGTGGAAAGTAGCGTTTAGGTGTTGCGAACTCCCTCCAGAAATTTGAAGACGATCCAACGGTTCAATCATCGGGAATCGCGTTTTTACAGTCCGAATTCTGGAGGTGCAGTTTTTTGTTTTTGATTCGGATTTTGGCATCTTGGCCGGAATTTTTCGACGGTTGTTGGCTCGTGGTTGTCGCTTAGAACTCCTCTAGGTTCAGCCATGGCTAAGGAGGGCGTTGGTACTGGGAGAAGGTCGCCGGAGATAGGGGAGATGAGGGGTCGCCGAAGGTGGGGGATGGAGGAGAGTGAAAACGCAGTGTGATGGTCGCCGGAGTTCGGAAATCGAGGGGAAAGGTCACCGGAGGTGAAGAGGAAGGGTCACCGGCGATGGGGAAGGGAAAGGTCGCCGGAGGTGGCCAGATGGGGTCGCCGGAGGTGGGGATGGAGAAGAGAGAGAAAGCAGTGAAAGAAAGTAGAGAGAGAACGCAATTTGCGTCTGAATGTGAGGAGAGGGGAGGGATTTCTGTTTTAATTGAAAATAAGGGGTAGTTTCGGGATTCTATAATTTTAATGGACTAGATGGGAATATTCAAAATGTGCGTGGACTACATGGTAATATTGAAAATGTGCGTGGACTAGGTGGTAATTTAGCTTAGAATGGGGGACCCTACGGTAATTTTCTCAAAAAGTTATCAACTCAAATTGTGGGAAGAAAAAAAAAAGTTCACAAAAATTAAAGAAAAATATAAAATAAGGTGTTTTGACTTTTGAGTACGGATAGCAAGGATAGGGAAAGTGATTATTGGTATAGTAACAAACAATAATCGGGTTAGTTGATGTGAGTATTACAAGCGAGTCTCATTAATAAAAACATAAAATTTTGGGGAAAACTAATTAATCCATAAGCTATAAAAAGTTTTGTTTGTACGGACCAGGTGTTTTAACACTTAAACTCACTGTTTTAAGGCTTAAACTTGACTCGTTTTTTTAAAGCTTAAACTCACTATTTTATTTTTGAGTGTTATAAGACTTAAACTCATTGTTTTAAGGAATAAACTCGTTATTTTAATGGTGAAACTATATTAAAAAGTAGATTTTTAATAACTTATGGAGAAACTAGTTTCACCCAAAACCTACTCTAATTAAAAATAGTACTCATTTCGTCTCATTTATTGGTCATGTTCAATTTTTTTTTTGTCAACACAAGTGAATTTTGACATACATAGTGAGATTGTAATCATCTAAGTGAAATTCTTAAAAAATGATATTTTTAAATAATTTAATTATTTATCAATAAAAAAAATTAGTATTTCAATAAGATTACTAAATTGACATAAATTGTCACGACCCGAAATCTAGGCTCTATTTTATTAATAATAAATAATTATTATTTAATTATTTGCTTATTTATTTATTTAAATTATTATTTATTTAAATATTTATGTGTGCATTTTATGTTTCATAATTATGCCTAGCATTTTATTTGGGTCATTTGTGCTAGTGTAGAAATATTGGGTCTTAATTGTTAGTGGGGAGTATTGAGTTGGGTAGTATTGAGGAGGGGGTCTATGTGTAAGTTTTTAAATCATACTCATACCCTCTCCCTACACCTCCTTCTCCCTCACCCTATGTTGGTCCCAAAGGGCAACAAGGGTATGAAAAATAGCTAGAGGGGGGGGTGAATAGCTGTTTTAAAATTCTTTTCGTACCCTTGAAAAACTCAATTGCGAATGCGCACTTTATCAAGTAAGCGTTATGAAATGCGCCTAAGTGAGTGAGTGAAATGCACAGCGGAATTTAGTAATGAAAGTAGGCGCAAAGTGATAAAGGGAGCGCAACACACACACTAAGTATTTTGGCTCAAAGTGAGTGAAATAAGGAACTAAGGCAAATGATAAAACAAACACAACACAATTCAGTTCAATCAATCTACAATGAGTAAACAAGCAAATAGTGAGTGAAAATAATAACTTGAAAGAAATGACAAGATAATAACACAAGCTATTTGGAGAGGTTCGATCAATGAAAGATCTACGTCCTCTACCAAGATGGTTAGTCTTGGATTTCTAATCGAGATCTTATATAATGAGTGAGTGTTACAAATTACAATGTTTGAGCTTATACACTAACTCAAGATCTATTACTATGAAAGAACAAATCCAAAACAATAACCGGTGTATCTCTAAAAGATGAATCTAAATGATTAATCTTAAAGAGGTGCGTGTGTGTTCTTAGAATCAAGGCTCTTTAGATCTTTGAGATGGAGAGCACAAGAAACTAAAGTGTTAAGGCTTTGAAGATCTGGGCTAAGGATGAAGGTATGAAGATGTTCTTGAGAAATCTGGAAAAACGAAGGCAATCTTCAAATCTTCAACAAATGCTTTGAGAGAGAAATTCTTGAAATTCTTAGCAAAACTCAGCAACTTCAAAATGTTGAAGTTATGGGGTATTTATAGTGAACTTCAAAAAACTAGCCGTTGGAAATCCTTGTGGATAAGATGAGCTGTCGCTTGTTGATTGGAGCATGCATATATTATGGCCATTTTGACACTCAACATAAAAGTGACCGTTATGGACGCGTGTCAACAGATTAGGCGCATATGCATCTTTTAACCACCGTTGGATCATTGGCGTAATTTGAATTCTCTTCAAGTCTTCGAGTCTTCAATAAATCACTGAGTGTTTGAATAAACACTTTGAGGCGCGTTTGAGCCAAGAGGCGCATTTAGCCAATAGGCGCACAGTAAGCGTGCGCTTAAAACAAGGGGCGCATAGGCGCGTAAGCTTATGAAGAAATCCTTATGCGCGCGCTCTAAATGGCGCAAGGCGCGAGTGAAGAGGCGCATGGCGCGTGGCGCAGGAGGCGCATAAGCGCGGCTCAAACTCACTGAGTGATTTTTCTTGAAACTTGATCTTCTTGCCCTATTTCTAAGCCTATTCTATAACAATGGACAACCTAAAAAATGAAGTATAAATACTTCTTACATGTGGGTCTAAAGTCCATGAAATAAAACTTAGGTGATGGATCAATCAAATCTAATAAATCCTAATACATTAAAACTGAGATATATGTGGGCATACCCAACAATCTCCCCCTATTTGATTGATGCCATTACCTACTATATCAAGGACAAACATTATACTTGATAAAAACATGTCCAAATGAATGAAATTGGTAATTCATGTCTCAAGTTAATGTACACACTAGTCCAAAATATAGATTCCTAATCTATTCCAATAAGAATAAAGAGTTACATATGGAAAGATAGAAACAACAGTTTAACACATTCAAGATGATATATGATTTTTAGTTTTGAAATGTGTTTAAACCAAGTTTAAACTTAATGCATGAAAGTTATGAAACAATTCAATATGATGCATTATGAATTTAAACAATATTCATTGTTCTACAAACAAGGAGTTTGAGTGAACAAGGTTTGATAATGAGTGATGCATTGTTCTCATTAAAACTTGGGGTGTAAGAGTTACAAGTTACAAGTTACAAGTTTTGAATAGAACAAAAACAAAAGATGCTAAAACAAGTAAGCACAAAATCACTATCACAAAAGAGATTGTTCTATTACAAAAGGTTCTAAAAATTTACAAAAAAAATAAAAGCTAAGGGTTGGGAGGCGCATCATCTTCCTTCAATCCTTCAACGATCTCTGAAACAGAACGCTGAATTTGCTTTGCGAGCTGATGACTACGGTTCGCTAACCCTTGAGTGTCCGTGACACTGGAGTGAGTAGCAGTAATACCGTCTCTAATATAACTCAAGTGATTCACATTGATGTTTTGGTATTCATCAATGGAACGCTGAGTGATCTGCTGCTGCTGTGAAATGTTTTCTTCCAAGATTTGAATGTGAGCTTCAATGGCATTTTGAGCCGTGATAATATCTGAAGAAATATGTTCAGCGCGTCTGTCGGAGCTTGAGTGAGCAGCAGTGAAATGAGTGACGACCAACTCTTTCAGGACATCCAACTTAGATACAAGCACATTCATATTTGATTGAGACGCAGCAGATTGAGGTATGAACGTAGGCGCAGAAGCGGTGGTTTGCGCCTGGTCAGTATGAGCTTGAACCTGAGTCTGCGCCGGAGGAGGAGAAGGAGCAGAAAGTTTGGCCTTGAGAGAGTTCATCTCCCCCTTAATGGCAGCAATCTCTTCAGATTGATCAGTGAGTAAGGAAGTAAGAAGCTCAAATTGAGACTTTATATGCGCCTGTCCTTGCTCTAAATTGGCTTGCCCCTGCTGTAAAGAATGAAGAATGGAAAGTACCTCGCTCAAATCAGGAGCAGACGGAGGAGGCGCAGGGGTAGAGAGTGGCGCATCATCTTGAAGGGGCGCAGAATCTTGAAGGGGCGCAGAAGGAGATGGAGGCGCAGGAGGAGGTGAATGAGTAGGAGACTCAAATTCATCTGCAGTTTCAATTTCAACAGTTTCAACAACAACTGTTTCAACATCAAAAGTTTCTGTTGAGATCGGATCTGGTCCAGGTGGAGGCGCAACTGGAGAAGGAGTGCGCTGAGGGATGGTCTCTTGCTCCCCCTGAACGGGTTCCTCAATGTCTGAAATGTCATCGCCGAAGAAATCAGAGAGGAGTTGTGCCCTTGACATATTGGAAGGTTGAAATTTGAATGAGGGCGCACGAGGAGTGGGGGCGCGTTGAGAAGGAGCGCGCTGGGAAGGCGCGGAAACAGAAGGCCCTTTCTCAATATCTGCGCTTGATCCGGCGCCTTTCATGCGCTCTAACTTTTCTGACTCAGCAGCTTGTTTGGCTAGAAAGTCTTCATCTCTTTTTCGTTGAGCCTCAAGCCTGCTGGCTTCTTGCGCTAGCCTCAGATCTCGCTCATCATCAGTTTCAAATCTAGTGCGTTTGACAGGCGCAGGAGTAGGGTCATCAACTACCCGTTTGCCTTTGCTTTTATCTGCGCCTGGCACTGGATCTGCGCTTTGTCTAGCGCTTGCTTTTACTGCGCTCTTTAATAATGGTGCGCTTTTAAGGACTGGCGCATCATCGGTCTCTGTGTCTTCATCTACTAAGCCTTCAACAGTCTTGATTTGGATTCCTTTTGCGCGCTTTGTGGGCTTCTTCCTGCGCTTCTTGAGGTCCAAACTAGCTTTACCAAACATTGGAACATCGTTGATCTTGTACTCCGGATTCTCATTCAAAAACTTAACTAACTCAGGGTAAGTTAGAAAAAGTTTTGTGAGAATAAGGCAGTGTGAGCGGAATCGGGTCTTTCCATCACTTTTGTTCTTCACAAATTTATCAATTTGCTCACGCAGAGTCTTGAACAGAATATGAGGCCAGTGAAGCTTCTCCTTGGCCATGATAGCAGCTGTGTATTCCCATTGTTCAACCGTGAATCGGTTTACGTTCCCAGTTTTGAACACTATTGAAGTTCCCACCAAGTGAGCGATGTGAGTCAAGAGTTCTCCACCATCTCGAATTTCGGTGTTTTTGATATTGTTTTGAAGCGTGGGAATATTTAGAAGTGAGGCAGCCATCTTGTTCTGATCATCAATTGAGTAAGTCATCGGGCGCCCAATAATGCGATCTTCACCGGTAGATGGAAAACCGAGCAAGTGTCGAATCACAGATGATGAAATATGGACGTCAACATTTTGAACGCGCGCCTCAATCCGGTAGTGAGTGCGCCCATTTACGTCAATTTCCACTAGAACAGCAGTGGAGAAGAACTCATCCACGAGGAGCGCAGAGAAGAAATCTTGGTCCATGGTGAATAAAGGGAGCAGACCAGCGACGCGCAGAGTCTCTATTATTTCTCTTCCCATCACTTCACCAGATAACTCCAATAGATCAAGAGTTTCTTCAAGTTTGAAATTTGCAAGGTCCTGAAAAAATGATTGATGTTAGAAGTGATATAGGCGCATAGAAACATAAAATGATCAAAGTAACATTGGCGCATGAAATATATAGGCGCATAATTGAAACAGGCGCACAAAATTATAGAGAATCAAGGCGCATGATTGAATTAGGCGCATAAAATATTGAAGGCGCATAGAGTTACAAGGCGCATAGTATGGTTCTATGTGAATACTAAGGAAAAATTAAAACAACGAAATTTGACTAAGTACGAAGTTAGGCGCATAAGGTTTTTAGGCGCAGAATGATTTAAGCGCATATACAAGTAGAGGCGCATAAATCATTCAGGCGCATAAAAAATAGGCGCATAAAGAAGTACATAGGCGCATGACGTGAAAATTTTTACTTAGAAAGAAAACAAACAACAAGCAATCAAATGAAAGAAATGAAAATCAAAAAGTTCAAATTTTCGAAAACAAGTTAGAAAATTTCTAGAGACCAAAACATGCATAAATGACGAAGAACACGAAGAACGACCCTTGAATGCTCGAAGAACACCAAGAACACGAAAATCATGAAACTTCACCAAACTAGACAAATAATATATCAAAATGACCGCATGACGACAAGGAATCTAAATATGCAAACAAAAATAAGAACAAATCAATAATGAAAGCACAATGATCAAAAGAATGCCCGAAAATTTTGAAAAATTTTGAAAACAAAAACTCAGATTTGTAACAAACAGAGCATTGATCGTTAAAATGTTGGTTTTAAAAGATTCGAAATCAAGAATAGAACACAACCCAACAAACGATATAGAAAACGGATCATCGAATCAAGAGAAATCAAAGAAATGAATCCGGGTTTAAAAAAAACGAAAAACATCACTGAAAATGACGAAAAAAACAGAAATATAAGGAGATTAAAGGTTGAGAATTCATACCATATCGTCTTGTGTAGATGTTGATGCTTTCTTAGGACCCATAAATTTATATATATGAATGTAAAATGAAGAAGAAAAATGAAGATGAAGAGAGAGAGGCGAGTCTGGGAGAGAGGGAGTGAGACGGGGAGAGAGAGAGAAATAGAGTAGGTGAGAAGAGAGGAAGGTGATGATGTGTTTTTATAGGTTTAGGTTTAAAATTTGCACTGATAAAGCAAAAACACAGTCAAAAATTTAAAAGATGGGAAGTTGAAAGGATTGCATTTATGAGGGATTTTGAAAATGGCGGCTCATCATGACAAAAAGGACATTCATTAATGAGGGATTTTTGGGATTTGAGGGGCATTAATGGCTGAATGACCTAAAGTGTCATGATGTGACATTTAGGTTTTTAAAAAACTGCTCCACTTTCCCTTTAAGTGTATGAGCAATTTTGACTAATTTTTGCACAAACACCAAAAACATCTATTTTGGTGTAAGTTTGGGGTGCAAGAAATATATCCCAGAAAATAAAATTTTTCGAAAAGCGTAAAACGAGGGAAAAATTTTAATTGCACAAGTACCCTTGAACAATTAAAGGAATGTCAAAAGACATAGATTCCTATAATAAATGAACAGAATGAACATACCTGGTACTTGTGTATTTATTACGTTCAATCATTGAAATTGAATTTTGAGAAATGATTGAGCCGCAATAGTTAATGCGCGCATGAAGAGGCGCATTACTTCAGCAAGGCGCATACTCATCTAGGCGCATTATTCATCAAGGCGCATTACACATCAAGGCGCGCAAAGATGGTTGAGCGCGCGCATGAATTGATAGGCGCGCAGATATTGTGCGCGCAGAAAACGAGAGATGGGCGCGCAGTTAGTAAGGCGCATAGATGGCGCATAATTTCCTTGAAACTTTTGAAAAATTGATTTAATCATTTGTGCCTAATATACTCATAACTCAACACAACATAAAATCATTAGTATTGACAAAACTATATTGAATTTAGTTGAGTTCAAGCATACCCATTTCACCTCTCAAAACATGAACCGTTTCGCGTCAAGTGCTTTAGTTAGAATGTCGGCGATTTGATAGTCGGTTCCCACGTGTTCCAAATGAATATTGCCTTTTTCCACGTGATCTTTGAGGAAGTGATATTTGATGTCGATGTGCTTGGTCTTTGAGTGCATGACAGGATTTTCAGAAACCGCAATTGTTGATGTATTGTCGCAGTAGATGGGACAATTTTCTTCGATGATATCATAGTCCACCAATTGCTGCTTCATCCAGAGTATTTGACAACAACAACTTCCCGCAGCGATATATTCGGCTTCGGTTGTTGAGACAGATACTGAAGCTTGTTTCTTACTCGCCCATGACACAAGTCTATATCCGAGGAAATGACAAGTGCCACTTGTGCTTTTCCTATCAACTGTGCACGCTGCATAATCCGCATCTGAGTAACCTACAAGTTTAAAGTTCGAATCTTTGGTGTACCAAAGTCCAAGGTTAACAGTGCCAGAGAGATATCTTATAATACGTTTCACAGCAATTAAGTGTGCTTTCTAGGGTCGGATTGATAACGAGCACAAACACAAACACTAAACATAATATCGGGCCTGCTAGCAGTAAGATAAAGGAGTGAGCCAATCATACCTCGATAGAGCGTTTGATCAACACGTTTACCTTTTAGATCTTTGTCGAGTTTGTTGCCGGTGGCCATTGGAGTATCGTATGATTTAGCGTTCTCAAGTCCAAACTTCTTGATTAAGTCCTTTGTGTATTTGGATTGGTTGATAAAAATGCCTTCACTCATTTGCTTGATTTGAAGCCCGAGGAAGAATGTGAGTTCTCCCATCATGCTCATTTCAAACTTGCTCTTCATTAGTTTCTCAAAACGCTTGCACAACAATTCATTAGTAGAACCAAATATAATATCATCAACATAAATTTGAACAAGTAATTTATGACCATTATGTTTGGCAATGAAAAGAGTTGTATCGATTTTACCGCGAGTGAAGCCTTTTTCGATGAGAAACTTGGATAGTGTATCATACCATGCTCTTGGTGCTTGTTTGAGTCCATACAAAGCTTTCTGGAGTTTGTACACATGATTTGGAAATTGTGAATCTTCAAACCCAGGTGGTTGAGCAACATAGACTTGTTCTTGGAGTTCACCATTTAGAAACGCGCTCTTCACATCCATTTGATATAACTTGAAGTTCTTGTGAGCGGCGTAAGCTAGAAATAATCTGATAGCTTCAAGTCTTGCTACGGGCGCAAAAGTTTCATCGTAATCAATTCCTTCTTCTTGCCTATAGCCTTGTGCAACCAATCTTGCTTTGTTTCTCGTGATGGTTCCATTCTCATCCATCTTGTTCCTGAACACCCATTTCGTACCAATCACTCCTTGATCATTTGGTCTTGGAACAAGAGTCCAAACCTTACATCGTTCAAATTGATTGAGTTCTTCTTGCATTGCAATAACCCATTAGGATCTTGGAGTGCTTCATCAGCCTTCTTCGGTTCAATTTGAGAGATAAAAGCAGTGTAAGCATCAAAGTTTGTAGCTCTCCTTGTACGAACACCAACTTGTAAATCACCGATGATATTAGCAATTGGGTGACCTCTAACTTCACGAATTTCAGGAGGTAAGTTAGGTTGAGTCGTAGAAACTTGAAGATCTTCAATTGGTACCTCTTCACCAGATTCAAAGTCATTGAAATTTGGGGGTTGAACTGGCTCAGAATTGAAATTTGGGTTTACACCAGATGCAGCAGTAGAAATAGGCGCGTAAGAGGAATCATGAGGCGCATCATTTGAGTGAGGCGCAATAGAGGATTCACCAGGCGCATAATACATTGAATTAGGCGCATTTGATGTAGATGGATTTCCTTGTGTTGATAGATTCTGACCTTGAGTGGGCGCAACGTAAATAGGAGCACCTGTATCATTTAACTCAATAGAATCATCAGCAACATTTGGAGCCAAATGTGGCTCAAGGAGAGAATGTTCATCAAAAGTAACATGTACAGATTCAACTATCACTAATGTAGTTCTATTGAAAACACGAAAAGCTTTAGAGTGTTTGGCATACCCAACAAAAATACCTTCGTCGGCTTTGGCATCGAATTTACCTCTATGTTCGTTTCCGTTGTAGAGGATATAGCATTTGCAACCAAAGATCTTGAAGAATGCAATGTTGGGAGTTCTACCACGCCAAAGTTCATACGGCGTCTTGTTGTGAAGTTTGTTGATGAGGGAACGATTTTGAGTAAAACATGCAGTGTTGATAGCTTCTTCCCAAAAGTACTTAGGCAATTTAGCTTCAGCTATCATCGTCTTTCCCGCTTCAATCAACGTTCTATTCTTTCGTTCAACGACGCCATTTTGTTGAGGAACTCCGGCGGTTGAAAAGTTGTGATCTATCCATGATCTTCACAATATCGAGCAACACCGTTATTTTTGAATTCTGTTCCATTGTCGGATCGAACACTAACGATGTCATCTTCTTTTTGGGTTTGGAGCAGTCGAAATAAGGTAGTGAGAATATCATAACAATCATCTTTTGTAATCATCATCTCTACCCATGTATATCTTGAATAATCATCCACCACAACTAGAGTATACTTGTTTCTACGAATGCTTGCGGTGGAAACTGGTCCAAATAGATCAATGTGAAGCAGTTGCAAACATCTTGTAGTTGAAGGATTTGACTTGCTTGAAAATGACTGCTTCGGTTGTTTGCCAAGTTGACATGCGGCGCACTTTTTGTCATGATGATCAGCAACTTTGGGAAGTCCTTTGACAAGATTATTCCTGCTGAGTTTAGATAGATACTTGAAGTTCAAGTGACTTAAGCGCTTGTGCCACAGCCAACTATTTTCGTTCACACTTTTTGCTACAAAACAAAGATTAGTACTAGAGTTCATACTATGAAAATCAATAATATAAATATTTGTCTTACGATATCCCGTGAGTAAGATAGCTCCAGTTTTGCCATTCTTGATAAGACATTGCGTTGAAGTAAAATGGCATTCTAATCCTTTGTCGCAGAATTGAGATATGGATAATAAGTTGTGCTTGAGCCCTTCCACGAGTGAGACTCTTTCAATGCACACTTTGTCTTTCTTGAGCTTTCCATATGCTACAACTTGACCTTTGTTATTATCGCCAAATGTTACGGAGGGACCTCTTTCTTCATGGACATCTTCTAATAAGGATTCATCTCCAGTCATGTGTCTTGAACACCCACTATCGAGAATCCATTCATAATTTCTAGCTTTTGAAGATCCAGCCATGAAACAAAGAACCTGAAATATAGACATTTAAGCAGGTCCCCTTTATTCCTTTTGGGTCCTAGGGTTAGCAACTTTTGACAACCCACTCTTGCTTGACCTTAGGATTTTTACGTCCTTTGGCATTGGGAGTGAATCGCAAAAGGCATTCCACGGCCTTGTGTCCTGAACAATCACAAATGGAACAATGATGAAAGCCACCAATCACGTGAGTTTTCACAAACTCTTTACTTTTCTTGGGGATGGCATTCTTCTTTGGGTCAGATGAACTAGACTTAACAAAATCTTTCTTTTGAAATTTTGGAGCGCTTTTTCTCGAAGGGCGCATAGGGCTAGGAGGCGCACGGCGATGAGGCGCGTGGCTCTTAGGCGCATAATGAGCACTCGGAGAAGGAGCGCGCCTATTTTCAAGAATGATTTTGCTAGGAGATGGTTCATCTGTAGCTATATCTTTCCCATTAGCTTTCCCAAATTGCTTCGTTGGGTAGACATAATGGAATGTTTGTCTCTTGACTTTTTCATGTCCTTTACCCATTGAATTAGAATGTTTTTCCTTGGGAATTTCAAGAGTTTGTTGGTTGGTAAATTCACTATCTCTTTCAGCACAGACATCACATTTAAAGTTGTCACTAGTTGATGAGAATCCCAAGCCACTTTTATCACCACTGACTTTTTGGGACTCAAATATATTCTCCATAGTGACACGAGAATTGGACCACTCATTTGTAATCTTTTTAAGATCAGTGATTTGAGCAACCAATTCATCGTTTTGAACTTTAAGAAGTGAGTTCTGTTCTGTTAGAAAAGTGTTTTTAACGGTAAGAGGAGTCATGCTCTTTATCTGCTCCTTAAGGAGGGTGAGTTCAGATTTAAGTAGAGATTTCTCGGTCTTAAGCTGGGAAATTTCATCACATGATAGTGCTAAAGCTTCCTTCATACTATCAAATCTAGTAATTACCTTTTCAGCCTTTTTGAACAATTTTTCTTGTTCAGCAATCACTTCATCATTGATTTTGGAGATTGGAGCAGTTGGTTCAACCTGTGGTCTAATGTATGCTCCTTTTCTCAATTTGTTCCTTGCTCCAAGATCACATCGTGAGAATAACAATCCACCATCGTTTTGAGCCGGAGTGAGAAATCCTTGTTCAACGAGCTCGCTGATGGTTGGTCCTTTCTTCTTTTTCGCTTCTTGAAAACCTGCAGATTTCTTGATAGGTTTATTCAAGGCATTCATATCGGGAACATCCTTGGAGAAGTCATCATCAGAATCATAAGCATCAACTTCATCATCATTTGCCATCAAACAAACAAGTCCATCATCGGAATCTTCATCGCTCTCATCGGAGTCTGTTTCAATCCAAGTATTGTGCTCATTTGCTGGTGCTTCTTCTTCAGCAACCATTCCCTTGTGTCGAGTGAACTTGGGAGTGAATTTAGGAGTATGGCTGCTCTTCTTCTGCATATATTCAAATTTGGGGATCGGGCAGCTTGATGCAAAATGTCCGGGTTTCCTGCAATTAAAACAAACAAGATCTTCTTTTCTTTTTGAATCACTGCTCCTTGAAAACTTTTGAGGAGCTTTGCTGGTAGATCCTTGAAATTTGTTGGTTGAGCCGGGTCTTGAGAATTTTCTGAACTTTTGAAATTTCTTCACAAATAAAGCGAAGTCTTCATCATCCATGTCTAATAGCTCAGAAGTAGAAATTTTGGGATCGGAGCTTTTCTCATCTTGTACAGGCGCAGGTGTAGGCGCAGGAGTAGGCGCGGCTTCTCTGTGCGCCATCATAGCCATAGATTTTGACTTTCCTTCAGTTTCACTGATTCGTTGGAGTTGAGTTCGTAAACTTTGAGATTTGCATATAGGTTCCTTAAAGTCCAAACATCTAAAGTTCCAGCGTCTTCAAGAGCGCTAGATTTATGAAGGTATCTTGATCCAAAAGCTTGTAGAAAATTTACATTCAAATCTTTGTTGGTAAACTTCATGCCAAGTGAAATACATAGATTGATAATTTCACAGTAGCGTTCATAAGTTTGCCTTAAGTTTTCACCGGGGAGTTGAGAGAAATTGTTGAATCTCTTTTGAACTTCGTATTTCTTGTTCTCCTTGCAAACGGTGTCTCCTTCAATATGCTCTTCAATAGCATCCCATAGCTCATTTGCAGTAGCACAATGCATGACTTGTTGTTTCATCGCCGTGCTTAGAGTGCTTAGAAGAATGTTTCTTGCTTTGCCATCATTTGCGACTCTTCTAATTTCTTCCTCGGTCCATTCTTCCCTTGGTTTTAGGACAGTAGGTTGAGCAGCGTTGGTGCGTGGATTTGGATTCGCCTTCATCGGAATATAAGGTCCATAAACGACGGTGTCATGGAGCCTTTCATCGATTGAGTTGAGATGAGTCAATATGCTGAATTTCCATACGTCAAAATGATCTTCATCAAAGACCGGAACGTGAGTGTAGTTTGCAGTTGCCATAGGTTTTGAGTTTGCCATTTAGAATCGGCACCCAAGCTGTTAAGCTTGAAAAACGAAAAATGTTTTATAAAGGTGTTTGCTCTGATACCACTTGTTGGTCCCAAAGGGCAACAAGGGTATGAAAAATAGCTAGAGGGGGGGGGGGTGAATAGCTGTTTTAAAATTCTTTTCGTACCCTTGAAAAACTCAATTGCGAATGCGCACTTTATCAAGTAAGCGTTATGAAATGCGCCTAAGTGAGTGAGTGAAATGCACAGCGGAATTTAGTAATGAAAGTAGGCGCAAAGTGATAAAGGGAGCGCAACACACACACTAAGTATTTTGGCTCAAAGTGAGTGAAATAAGGAACTAAGGCAAATGATAAAACAAACACAACACAATTCAGTTCAATCAATCTACAATGAGTAAACAAGCAAATAGTGAGTGAAAATAATAACTTGAAAGAAAGAAATGACAAGATAATAACACAAGCTATTTGGAGAGGTTCGATCAATGAAAGATCTACGTCCTCTACCAAGATGGTTAGTCTTGGATTTCTAATCGAGATCTTATATAATGAGTGAGTGTTACAAATTACAATGTTTGAGCTTATACACTAACTCAAGATCTATTACTATGAAAGAACAAATCCAAAACAATAACCGGTGTATCTCTAAAAGATGAATCTAAATGATTAATCTTAAAGAGGTGCGTGTGTGTTCTTAGAATCAAGGCTCTTTAGATCTTTGAGATGGAGAGCACAAGAAACTAAAGTGTTAAGGCTTTGAAGATCTGGGCTAAGGATGAAGGTATGAAGATGTTCTTGAGAAATCTGGAAAAACGAAGGCAATCTTCAAATCTTCAACAAATGCTTTGAGAGAAAATTCTTTGAAATTCTTAGCAAAACTCAGCAACTTCAAAATGTTGAAGTTATGGGGTATTTATAGTGAACTTCAAAAAACTAGCCGTTGGAAATCCTTGTGGATAAGATGAGCTGTCGCTTGTTGATTGGAGCATGCATATATTATGGCCCTTTTGACACTCAACATAAAAGTGACCGTTATGGACGCGTGTCAACAGATTAGGCGCATATGCATCTTTTAACACCGTTGGATCATTGGCGTAATTTGAATTCTCTTCAAGTCTTCGAGTCTTCAATAAATCACTGAGTGTTTGAATAAACACTTTGAGGCGCGTTTGAGCCAAGAGGCACATTTAGCCAATAGGCGCACAGTAAGCGTGCGCTTAAAACAAGGGGCGCATAGGCGCGTAAGCTTATGAAGAAATCCTTATGCGCGCGCTCTAAATGGCGCAAGGCGCGAGTGAAGAGGCGCATGGCGCGTGGCGCAGGAGGCGCATAAGCGCGGCTCAAACTCACTGAGTGATTTTTCTTGAAACTTGATCTTCTTGCCCTATTTTCTAAGCCTATTCTATAACAATGGACAACCTAAAAAAATGAAGTATAAATACTTCTTACATGTGGGTCTAAAGTCCATGAAATAAAACTTAGGTGATGGATCAATCAAATCTAATAAATCCTAATACATTAAAACTGAGATATATGTGGGCATACCCAACACCCTACTCCCTCCCATTCCCAGAAATCTCTCTCTCTCTCTCCATTGATTGGGTAAGTTTTCTTTCTCTTTCCTTCTCTCTTCATTTACTTCCTCTTCCTCTTATAATCTCTCATTTCTTAAAACGTGAAATGTGTTTAGATCGTCGATAGGATCGCGTGAATCAAAAAATATTGAAATCCATCAACTTTGAGAAAATTCAAGTAAGTTACTTTTCCCCCATTTTGATGTTAAAATGTTCATATCATGTTCATATAATGCTTTTGTTGTTATATTTGAAGTTTGGATGAGGTTTCAATTTATTTGGAATTTATTTGGGTTTTTTTTTTGTTAAAAATGGTGATTGTATGAATGTTGGGATTGATCTTGATATTGGTTGTTAATGTTGTGTATGAATCTTTTTGGACTTATAAGTTGTTTTGGTACATTAGTATGCTAGTTAGAGGGTTGGATTTTGGTTGAAATGTGTTTTGTATGAAAATGAGAAGAACCCAGTTTGTTCTTCCCGGATTCCAGCAGTTCAGAAGATTGGGCGACCGCCCAAAAATGTCTGGGCGACCGCACATCTATCTGAAAGCTTTTGTTCTTGTTTGAGGGCTTGTTTGGGCGACCGCACTTACATATTGGGCGGCCGCACAGAAACATCTGAAAGTTTTCATTTGTTGGTTTGTGTGAGGAAGAATGCGTTTTGGTCTAAGTCTTGGTGTCCTTCTAGTTGACCTTAGTGAACATTGTACACTCTAGATGATAGAATTGGGTCCTTTGTGATGAAGTTTGTGATGGAAATTGATTAAGTGTTAATTGAGATTATGGAACCTTTATTGTGTTTTGTCG